>PVJI01003292.1:0-54578 GCA_004026765.1 Micronycteris hirsuta
CCTCACCCCCTGGCTAACTTTGCTTAGCATAATGCTCTCCAGTTCAATTCATGCTGTCACGAAGGATATAAGATCCTTCTTTCTCTCTGTTGAGTAGAATTCCATTGTGTAAATGCATCAGGGTTTCTTGATCCACTCATTTGCTGATGGGCACTTGGGTTGCTTCCAGAACCTGGCTGTCGTAAATTGTGCTGCTATGAACATTGGAGTGCATAGGTTAGTTTGGATTGGTGTTTCAGGGCTCTTACGGTATAATCCCAGCAGTGGAACTGCTAGGTCGAAAGGCAGTTCCATTTTTAATTTTACGAGGAAATTCCATACTGTTTTCCACAGTGGTTGCACCAATCTGCATTACCACCAACAGTGCAGTAGGGTTCCCTTTTCTCTGAATCCTCTCCAAAACTTATCTGTTGCTTTGTTTATGATGGCCATTCAGACTGGTGTGAGGTGATATCTCATTGTGGTTTTAATTTGCATCTCTCTGATGGCTAGTGATGCTGAGCATCTTTTCACATGTCTCTGGGCCTCTGTATGTCCTCTTTGGAGAAGTGTCTGTTCAAATCTATTGCCCATTTTTTAATTGGGTTTTTTGTCTTCCTGGAGTGGAGTTGTATGGGTTCTTTATATATTTTGGAGATCAAACCCTTGTCTGAAGTATCATTGGCAAATATGTTTCCCCATACGTTTGGTTCTCTTTTTATTTTAAAACTGTTTTCTTTAGCCATGCAGAAGCTTTTTATTTTGATGAGGTCCCATTTGTTTATTCTTTCCTTTATGTCACTTGCTCTACGCGACATGTCAGTGAAGATGTTGCTGTGTGGAATGTCTGAGATTTCCTACCGATGTTTTCCTCTAGGACTTTTATGGTGTCACAACTTATATTTAAGTCTTTCATCCACCTTGAATTAGTTTTGTGTACGGTGTAAGTTGGTGCTCAAGTTTCATTTTTTTGCATGTAGCTGTCCAGATTTCCCAACACCATTTGTTGAAGAGGCTATTTTTACTCCATTTTATGCTTCTGCCCCCTTTGTCAAAGATTAATTGGCCATAGAGACTTGTGTTTATTTCTGGGCTCTCTATTCTGTTCCATTGGTCTATCTGTCTGTTTTTATGCCAGTACAAAGCTGTTTTGATTACAGTGGCCTTGCAATACAGTTTGATATCAGGAATTGTGATCCCTCCTACTTTGCTGTTCTTTCTCAAAATTACAGCTGATATTCAGGGTCATTTATGGTTCCATGTAAATTTTTGAAGTGTTTGTTCTATATCTGTGAAATATACCATTGGTACTTTGCTAGGGATTGCATTGAATCTATAAATTGCTTTGGGGAGTATGGACATTTTGATAATGTTGATTCTTCTGATCCATGAGCACGGTATATGTTTCCATTTGTTTGTGTCTTCCGCAATTTCTTTCTTCAGTGTTGTCTAGTTTTCTGAGTACAGGTCTTTTACCTCCTTGGTTAGGTTTATCCCTAGGTATTTTATTCTTATTGTTGCTATATCAAATGGGATTTCTTTCCTGATTTCTGCTTCTGATGTTTTATTGTTGATATACAAAAATGCTTTTTATTTCTGGATATTGACTTTGTATCCTGCTGTTTTGCCAAATTCATTTATTAGGTTGAGTAGTATTTTCGTGGAGTCTATAGGATTTTCTATATACACTATCATATCATCTGCAAACAATGACAGTTTTGTTTCCTCCTTTCCAATTTGGATGCCTTTCATTTCTTTTTCTTGTCTGATTGCTGTGGCTAAAACTTCTAGTACTATGTAGAATAGAAGTGGTGATAGTGGACAACCTTGTCTTGTTCCTGATCTTAGTGGGAAAGCTTTTAGTGTTTGCCCATTGAGTATGATGTTGGCTGTTGGTCTCTCATATATGGCCTTTATTATGTTGAGGAATGCTCCCTCTATTCCCAATTTGCTGAGCGTTTTTTATCATAAATAGTTGCTGTACCTCATCGAATGCTTTCTCCACATCTATTGATATGATCATGTGATTTTCGTCTTTGCTTTTCTTTATGTGATGTATTATGTTTATTGATTTGTGAATATTGTACCATCCTTGCATCTCTGCATTGAATCCCACTTGGTCATAGTGTATAATTTTTTAAATGTATTGCCAGATGCAGTTTGCCAATATTTCGTTGAGGATTTTAGCGTCTATGTTCATCAGCAATATTGACCCCAAGTTTTCTTTCTTTGTTGTGTCTTTTTCTGGTTTTGGGATTAGGATGATGTTGGCTTCATAAAAAGAGTTTGAGAGTCTTCCATCATTTTGGATATTTTGGAATAGTCTGTGAAGGATAGGGGTTAGCTCTTCCTTAAATGCTTTGTAGAATTCTCCTGTGAACCATCTGGTCCCAGGGCTTTTGTGTGTTGGGAGTTTTTTGATTACTGCTTCAATTTTGTCTGCTGTTATTGGTTGTTTCAGGCTTTCTGCTGCTTCTTTATTGAGTTTTAGAAGATTATATTTTTCTAAAAATTTGTCCATTTCACCTAGGTTTTCATATTTCTTGGCATACAGTTCTTCGTAGTAGTTTTTTACAATCCTTTGTATTTTTGTGGCATCAGTTGTAATCTCTCCTCTTTCATTTCTGATTGTGTTTATTTGGGTCCTCTCTCTTTTTTTCTTGAGCCTGCTTAAAGGCTTGTCAATTTTGTTTATCTTGTCAAAGAACCAGGTCCTGGATTCATTGATCCTTAGAATTGTGCTATTAGTCTCTCTGTCATTTAATTCTTCTCTGATCTTTGTTATTTCCTTCCTTCTACTTGCTCTGGGCTGTCTTTGTTGTTGTTCCTTGAGTTCTTGCAGGCATAGGGTTAGGTCGTTTGTTTGAAATGTTTCTATTTTTTTTAAGTACACCTTTATCACTATGAACTTCCCTCTCAGGACCACCTTCGCTGTGTCCCATAAGTTTTGGGTTGTTATAAATTCATTTTCATTTGTTTCAATAAACTTTTTGATTTCTTCCCTAATCTCATTCTTGACCTATTCATTGTTTAATAGCATACTATTCAATCTCCATGATTTTGTGTGTTTGAGGTTTTTTTCCTTTGGGTTGGTTTCTAATTTCAGTCCTTGTGGTCAGAGAAAATACTTGATATAATTTCAATTTTCTTGAATTTGTTGAGACTTGTTTTGTGACCTATCATATGGTGTATCTTTGAAAATGTTCCATGTGCATTTGAAAATAATGTGAATTTAGCTTCTTTGGGGTGAAAGGCTCTATATATATCAGTTAAGTCCATTTCATCTAGGGCATTGTTCAATGCCACGGTATCTTTGCTGATATTTTGTTTGGAAGATCTGTCCATTTTTGACAGTATGGTGTTAAAATCCCCTACTATAATTGTGTTGCTGTCAATATCTTTCTTGGAGTCTTCCAAGATTTTCTTTGTGTACTTGGGTGCTCCTATGTTGGGTGCATATATATTTACAATGTTTATGTCTTCTTGGTGGATTCTTCCCTTGAGTATTATGAAGTGTCCTTCTGGGTCTCTCTTTATGGCCCTTTTTTGAAGTCTATGTTGTCTGATATGAGTATTGCTACCCCAGCTCTATTTTCCTGTCCGTTAGCTTGGAAAATTTGTTTCCAGCCCTTCACTTTCAGTCTATGTAGGTCTTTTGTTCTGAGGTGGGTCTCTTGTAGGCAGCGTATGTCTGGGTCATGCTTTCTTATCCATTCAGCTATTCTATGTCTTTGGAGAATTTAATCCATTTACATTTAAAGTTATTATTGATAGGTATTTATTCATTGCCATTTTTTTTTTGTACCTGTGTTCCTCTCTTTCTCTCTCTTTTCCTTCCTTTTCTTAAAGCAGTCCCTTTAGCATCTCTTGCAGAGCTGGTTTGGTGGAGGTGTACTCTTTTAGACTTCTTTTGTCTGGGAAGCTCCTTATTTGGCCTTCTATCTTAATTGAGAGCCTTGCTGGGTAAAGTAGCATTGGTTGCAGGCCTCAATCTCATTGCTTGGAATATTTCTTGCCATTCTCTTCTGGCTTGGAGCGTTTACATTGAGAAGTCAGCTGCTAACCTTATCGGGGCTCCCTTGTATGTTACTTCCTGTCTCTGTCTTGCTGCCTTTAAGATTCTCTCTTTGTCTTGGAATTGTGCCATTTTAATGATGATGTGTCTTGAAGTGGGCTTGTTTTGGATTCCTTTTGATTGGGACTCTATGTTTCCTGGATTTGTGTGACTTTTTCTCTCATCAGATTAGGGAAGTTTTCCATCATTCCTTTTTCAAACAGGTTTTCTATCCCTTGTTCTTCTTCTCCTTCTGGTATCCCTATTATACCAATATTATTACGTTTCATGTTGTCTTGAATTTCCCTTAATACTTCTTCATTCTTTCTGAGCCTCTTTCCCTTTTCTTGCTCTTTCTGGGTGTATTTTTCTACTTTGTCCCCCAGTTCACTGATTCAATCCTCTGCTTCATCAAGCCTGCTTTTGATTCCTTCTATTGTGTTCTTCAGTTCAGATATTGTATTCTTCATTTCCTCTTGGCCCTTGTTGATAGTTTCTATTTCCTTTTTAATGTTGATATAGTTTGCAGTGAGTTCATTATAGTTTCCCTGTAGTTTCTGGTAATTCTCTGTAAGCTTATTGATCTTATTGAGCTTCCTGATAACCAAGGCTTTGAACTCAATATCTGATAGTTGACTTGCCTCTATGTCATTTATCATTCTTTCTGGGGTATACTCCTTTCCTTTCATTTGCGGATTGTTTCTTTGTCTTCCCATTGTTTGTGGGACTCTTCTTGTTAGCCCTTGTTTCTTAAATTGATCTGCTCTGACTCCCTAGTTTTATGGTATGAACTTCTATCGTAGAATACCTGTGAGATTCAGTGGTGCAGTGTCCTTAATCTCCTTAGCTCACTGGTCTTGCACTGTTGTTTATGTTGGCTCTCTGTGTGTCTTTGGGTTTTGGTTATGTTGTTTGGTCTTTCTTTGGTGGGTCCTTTCCTCCAGCTGGTCAACTGAGGGTCACTCCATTCACCATGCCTTGTATTCTCTTGTGCAGTTGTGGACAGATTGTGTTGAAGCTGATTCTTCTTTGTGAACAAAGTTTTGAGGCTTCTTTCCCATTCTTGTTCCATTGTTTGTTGTGGGTAATTTCTCCACCAATTGGTTGTATTTCCCATTCGGTCCTGAATTGAGGTGAGTGTGGGTTCCACTACCTCCTTCACCTTCTTCTGTTGTTTTCTGTTGGTGGTTCCTTTGTTGGTGGATTTCCTCTTCCAGCAAGTGTACTGGTGTTCACCGCTCCCAGCTTGCAAGTTCTCTGGAGTAGTAAAATTTGTCTCACTGTCTGGTTTTTGGGATGACCCCTGTTTGGGTCTAACTCTGGTCTTTTCACAGCTCCAGGTTTTAATGTCTCACCTGTGGGAAAAGAAGAGGAGTGGGGAAGGAGGCAGGGAGGAAGGAATAGAGAAGGAATAAAAAAAAGAAAAGGAAGAAAGGAAGAATAAAAAAGAAAGAATGAAAGAAATGAGGAAGGAATTAAAAGAAAATTTTTGAATTAAAAATAATAATAAAAATAAAAAATAACAAAATAAAAGAGGGAGGGAACAAGGACTAATACAAGAAAGGGAGTAAGAAAGAATAAAAAAAGAAAGATGGACAGAAAGGAAGAAGGGATTTTAAAAAGAAAGAAAAGAAAACTTTCTGCTGGCTTTAAACTGGCCATGCCTGTTCTTCTGGTCTTCCTGGCTGCATTAGGTCGGAAGGCGCTGGTTTCACTTCTCTCCCTTCCTGAGTTGCACTCTTTGCTGTTGTCCAGCCTCCAGCCCAGTTCTTAGGTGCCCTTCTGTGACCAGCCTATGCCTTTAGTCCCCCAGTTGTTCTGTCCTTGATGTGCACAATTAGGGGCAACTCACACACCAATTTTTGCTCTTTGCTGGCCTAGATCCTAGGGACTCTCAGCCAGCACCCCTTCCGGGTAGTATAGTCTCTCACTGAGTCAAATATTTCTGCAGACTGCAGCTCGCCCCTACGGGGCACTTCTGCCTATTTCCTACAGAGCCAGTCAGCCCTGCAGGGTTCCAGGCGCAGGGGCTGGGTGGGAGGCAGTCTTCCCTGATGTTCCAGGCATGAGCTCCACAGACTTGTGTGCACTGCCCCCAGTGCTTCTGGAGGGAGTGTGGGCAGGCTGCCACCAGGCTGCAGATCTCCGGTTGTGTACAGTACCAGTTCCCCTGGATTGGGCTCAGGTGAGCCACCGCCAGACAGGGGCCACCGGTTGCACACCATTCCGGGTTCTTCTGTAATGAGTTTGGATGGGCCACCACTAGGCCACAGATCACTGGGTACGCACTGCCCCCGATTCCCCTGGATTGGGCTTGGGCAAGCTGCCTCCAGGTGGGGGTCATTGGTTGCGCACCTTCCCGGTTCTTCTGGAGTGTGCTATATAATGGATTATTATTCAGCCATTAAAAATGAAGAAATCTTATCATTTTACAACAACATTGGTGGATATTGTTAAGTGAAATAGGTTAAAGAAAGACAAATGCTACATGATCTCACTTACGTATGGAATCTAAATTTTTTTTTTAAAAAACTCAGGAAAAGCAGACTTGTGATTACTAGAGGCAGAAGATGGGGCAGTGGGGGATTGTAGGAAGATGGTCAAAAGGTACAAACTTCCAGTTATAAGATAAAGAAGTACTAGGGACATAATGTACAACATGATGACTACAGCTAGCACTGCTGTGTGGTACATGGGAAAGCCATTAAGAGAGTAAATCCTAAGAGTTCTCATCACAAAGAGAATGTTTTCCTTTATCCTCTTTTCATTTCATTTCTTTTCTTTCTTTTTTATTGTCTATATGATAAGATGGACGTTTCCTAATTTATTATGGGAATCATCTCACAATATATGTAAAATCAAACCATCATACCGTACACCTTAAACTTATAAAGTGATGTATGTCAATTAGTTCTCAATAAAACTGGAAAAAATTCCAGAAACACAGTCATTTAAAAAACAAAAGGGCAAATACCTATTTATGACACATGAGAACAAAACTAATTTTTTACGTTACATGCATTTCTTTCCTAATCCAGCTTTTTTTTCTCTTTTTTTCATTGTATTTTTGGTAGTTAGAGTAACTTCTAAATACTTCCAAGTTCTGCCCTGGCTGGTGTAGCTCAGCAAATTGAGTGTTGGCCTGCAAATCAAAGGGTTGCCAGTTTGATTCCCAGTCAGGGCACATGGCTGGGTTGCAGGCCAGGTTCCCCATGGGGGCCACGTGAGAGGCAACCATACACTGATGTTTCTCTCCCTCTCTAGAAATAAATATATAAAATCTTAATAAAATAAATACTTCCAAGTTCTTCTTATAAACTCCTAGTAGAATATGATTTACATTAAATCAAGTTTGTGAGAGCTAGGAACACCTCTACTTTATTATGTTACAGCCTGATTATTTGGGATGCTTTCTATTTTGTCTCTAGTTCTAGAAATTGTATCTGCAAGTGACTAAAAGCACTCCTTCTCACAGAATTGGCAACCCATAAAAATTTGCTGAATGATTTATTGATCTTAGTCATATTTCATTTCTGCTACCACTTTGATCTTATGCAACTCAATTGATATATTTCAAATTTTAAATTTATTTTGGCATAAAGGGTTTTTTCTCCCACATCTTTCCACAAACCTATATAAGCCTATCGACAAAGCCAAATTTCAATAAACTTATTAATATGTACAAGATTAATCAAAATTAAAACATGTTGCTAGCCATTTAGATCTAAGTGAATTTGCATATTATGCCTATTTTTAAATGCATTAATTATCCAGTAGACCATAATGACTTCTTCAAAGTCCCTTCAGTCTATCAATACATATGCTTATATTAGAACTAATTTTGACAACAGATTATTTATCCATTAGCCTGAACGAGCTCAACTGCAGCTGTTACTCTCGAGTTGTGGAGTCCCATATTTTGGCACTTTTTAATAAGAAGGCTTTTGACCTAAAATATAGCAATAGCTTTTTTTTGTTATTTAGAAAGGGAAATATTGGCATAATTATTCTATGAATAGTGTGAAGGTTTGCAATATGTTAACTAACAACACAATAAGCAATCTGCTTTCTGTGTCAATGGAGGAAAAAACTCTCCAGAAAAATAAAAGACTGATCCAATGGAAAATAATCCCTTAGGAGGTAAATTTGTACTGTAACTCAGTAAAATATCAGATTTAATTGCAGAAAAAAATGTAAACCTTAAGTATTACATATACATATACAATTCTTACTTAGAAGTTTATAAACAAACGACTGCAAACAAATTTAGGAAATACTCCTAACTTCATTAGAAGTTATTCAGTGTTATAGAAAATTGAGTTTGCACCAGAGGTCAAGCCATTTATTCTAAAAATTCTGTTGCAATTAACACTGATTAAACATTCTGCAACCAAATCAAGAATTTGTTATCCAATGCTTTCTGCATGTACATGATAATTTTTTAGAGAATTGTTCCCATCACCTCACAACATTTATTTTTAATAATATAATGATAATAAAATTAGCAACCACTTAGTAGGGAAGGAGAGCATAAACCAAACTGTGTACCAGGTCTCAGTTTTAGTACGCCATAGCAGTATTTGGAAATCATTCAGTCATTCATTAAATGTCTCCATTACTACTCAAGTAATTCCTCACATTTGCTAACCTCCTATTTATCCTCCAGAATTTATTCTGGGTGTTTTTTTTTTTTCTAAGACACAAATATTACTCTATCTCTTCCCTATTCAAAATCCATTACCTTATAATATCATCAGGACAAATTACCAAAGTGTTTACCTTTTGCTTTTTGCCTGCTTGCCTTTTCTTCCTAAAATGTTCTCACTTCTCTCAGTATTTACCTATTAACTGTCAGCTCAAACAACCCTTCCGGTGTGACCTGCAGCTGGCGCCTTTGAGTCCAGTGCCTTGCCTGTATCACAAGGTACCTCTTCTTCATTATACCTCTCACATTTATCTTTTTGATTTTGCTTTTCCTCTCTAGCTCCCTTACCAGATTCATGAGAATAAGAATACAGTCTAGTTTGTTTAGGATTATATTCTGTTTCCTAGCAAAGTTTGTGGCATACATACAGTTATTGCTCATCAACCCATTTGAATGAGGATTGAACCAGAAATTGAAATATCTGTTCTCAATGTCCACTGGACTTCTTAATAGCAGTGTGAACTTGGATTAGTATGTGTATGTTTTACCATGAGACCAGAGAAGGGGCATTTCTATAGACTCACAGATGCATGAATGATTGTACCTCAGTGGTACATTCCCCACATTCATTGGCCAGTCTAAAGGTCACATATTTTCATACCGTAATTCAAATAAAGGGCTTTATTCAAACATCATAGGCTTTAGTCAAATGAAGTCCATCAAAGCCTAATTTGGATCCATAGCAAGGCAAATATACCAGGAAGCCAAAGTCAATGAATAACACAACCAAGAGAAAGCAGAATTGTTCTTGAAGAAATGAAGAAACAGGATAAGAGGAACAGAAATAAAGAAGCATGAAGCTGAGGGAGAGAGAGGAAGAGAGAAGGAGGGAGATACAGACAGACAGAGTATGTGATTAGTTGTCTTATGGTTTTCCAATAGTCCTGCTCTATTCCCAGCTCCATTTTCCCCTATATTTTCCTGTGTCCTTGGAAAAACTTCTGTATTGGTCTGAATTAGACTCAGTTTTTTTTTTATTTTAACAACGATTCTTAAGACACTGAGTTTCTTAAAGTATCGCACTTTCATTGTCTCATTGCTAAGAGGGATTAAAAGAGGTCTGCTGCCTATCTCATAATGCTACTTTTAGAAAAAAATGAAATAACACATGTGAAAGCACATGCATTTATACAATTTTCACTGATTTCTTTATATAGCCATTCAGTAAACATCAATTATATGCTAAATACGGGCCAGATATTGAGCTTGCGCAGAGAAAGTCTCTAATACCTATGAGAGACTCATCATCTCATAAAAAGCACTGAACGCAATTTATTTACTATTGTGATTGGAAACGATCAAAAATATTTTTCTTTCCACTGTTGCTGCAGCAAACTATCTAAAACATCTGGTGTCATTTACTATCTAGTCAGTCAAGGACAACATATGAATTACTTCAGTAAAATCTATTTTTTCAAGACTGTAAAATGTATTGTCATTGCTATTTAGAATTTTGTATGTAACTTAATGTAAATAAGTAGTAAATTACTCAAAAAGATCTAATAAATCACTTATGCAAAGAGTTGGTTATAATTTTGTCCAATATAAAGCATATGTGGGGAATATTATCTTTACACAGAAACAATATAGACTTAGTCCTTCAGAAAAGATCATAGTCCTGCTCACCGTCCAAGTATTCTAATATAACACATAATTTGAGATTCAGTTCGGTGTTGCTAAAATTTTGCTACAAAGAACTTAGTATTCTGCAAGATTGTTAGAGACTTTACATGAACAACAATTTTGAAGTAAACAAACAACTAGGCTTCATTCTCTTCTCTCTTACTCCTATTTCCTGATATATGTATCCCCTGATATGGTATACAGAATAGACAGAATACAGAATACTTTGTATACAGTACAGGATATTGTATCCCCTGAATAAATTTTGGAAACTGTTAGTCTAAAAGTCACCTTGTACTTTTTTCATTCATTCTTACTGCAATGGGGTGCCAGCAATCAGGAACGGCAGGTTAATCGTTCTCCCAATCTTTCAAGCCCTGCACTAGGCTCTGGGACAGATATGTTGGCAAACAAAACAGCTATTGGTCTTACCTTGTTCCTCAGAAGGCAAAGAAATAAACAGTAAATGGCACATATAAATATATAATGACACAGTGTGATAAGCACTAGAAATGAAAACAATAGAGAGAATCACGTGAGAGCTTTTCTGAAAGGATGGCCTGGAACCTGCCTAAGAACAGACAAAAAGGAAAGTGCTGTCCCGGGAAGTAACGCTTAAACTGAGACTTACAAATAAGGTTAAGTCATTGTCACAGATTACATTCTCTGGAAAGCAGACTTTGAGATGGAAATTAGCCTCCAGAAAGTCAACATCTGTACAAGGGAAGGGCGGGTGCTGGATTAGCGGAGTGATACACGGGGCTGACATTGTGTCAGTGAAGGCCTTTGCTGCCCCACAAAGGCATCTGAACCTGGAGTGACCCCACGGAGTCTCCCACTATTGGGAGAAAGAGCGGAGATGAGTTAAGTGATTAGAGAAAATGTCTATTGGATTTAGTGACAGGAAAGTCATTTAGATGTGCAGAAGAGAAATGAAATGTAGGACTGTTAAGTAGTGTTAAGACTCATTTGAGTTTAGAGAGGTTAGAGATCATGAAATGATGTCTACATGTATTATTTTTCTCTAGAAGTGTTAACTGTACTCGCAGAAGACAGATGCTGAAAAGATACAGAGCTGGAATATTTTGCCAAGTATAATAGAGGAAAATGAGGATAAAGACATATTTTACATGGATTAATTATAATGATAAACCATGGAATTTAAGAGTAATGAGGAGAGAATTAAAAGCAGAAGTAGCCTGAAAAATTGAAAGGAAGTAATTGTGTTAATTGATGAAAAGACTCAACAATGAGGTCTAAGAATTTAGTAATCAGGAACATGTGGTTGGAGGGCCACATATTTGGAAGGATGATATTCTCACTTGCTGAATATAATTCTGGTTCATGCCTGCGGTTCCAACATGTGATTGGTGAAATGATTAATAGCGTGTCCTCCCATTTTCAAAACTTTCCCAGTTTGAGTAAGTTATATGACTACTCTGTGAATATTTAAATACATGAATTTTAAGGTAGAGTATATTTTGGTGTTGACAATCCATTGAGTGAGACCATGGAGATGTGTTGATAATGTGGTTTAGAGCACAGAGTGATTGGCAATTAGACGGCAAGGAACATGAGCCAATATCATTTATGTGATCACTGAGGCATCAAGAATGATGGGTAAAGGAAGTTGCTCAGACTTAAATGAGTGAGGGAATTTTATAGCTGGACAAATTTGGTTTATTTTTTTTTAAGAGGGCAATGGAGATATCTTCTCTGCGGGCTATCTTCTTAAACCTCAATCTTCAAAATCAATTTCTAGATGCCCTTTGCGGTAATCATTTATCTCTGTTATTTGGAAGGATATATTATATCTTATATGACAGAGTAATGTAGAAAATATCTTTTAACTTTTCCCATTATTAATTATCACCAGTAGTGATTGGCTTCTTGAAATAGAATGAGCAAGTTTGCTATTTATTATTCTTTTCCATTCAAATAATGGAATAATTTAGGATAACATAGAATAACAATGTAAAGATATATTTAATACCGTGTAGCAAAGGAGGGAGAAACAACTTGCCCAAGCAAAACAAAGACACTTACTACGTATCAATTGTTATATATATATATTGTCCAACATCTCTCTGACCCTTTCAATTAGGTGGAGCTTTTGCGATCTTTTCTGTGTGCAAACATAATGTGTCATTTATGAGTCAAGGCATTTAAGAGAAAAAAGAGAAGAAGAAAAGCTGTCCATTGAATTTTAAAAACAATGAAGAGAATGTGTGAGTTTTATTCTCACTCTCTTCTCCTGCTATGGTGACCTGAAAGCCACATGCTGAAACCAGAGAGCCAAAGACAGAGGTAACGGGCTCCTGAGTCATCACGCGGGAGCTATCCTGGGAGCCTCTGGATATAGAGCCTTACACGTGAGCGCCTGTGTGCTCATTTATTGAGATTTCAGCATAATGTTGCCTATTGTGACTCACATAACAAGTTAACAATATTTTTTGCATAAAAAAGATGTAGCAAACGAGAAAAGTGAGTCATCATGATTCCCATAAGGAGTTATTTTAAATACAGGCATACCTCAGAGATAAGGTGACTTGGGTTCCAGACTTTCACAATGAGGCAAATATTGCAATAAAGTGAGTCACATGAATTGTTGGGTCTTGCAGTGCATACAAAAGATAGATTTACACTGTATTATAATTTAAGTGTGCAATAGCATTAAGTCTAAAAAAAAACCCCAAAGCATACAGCTTAATTAAACAATACTTTATTGCTAAAAATGCTAATCATCTGAGCTGTGGGTGAGTTATGATCTTTTTGCTGGTGGAGGGTCTTGCTTTGATGTTGAGAGTTGCTGACTCACTCGGGGAGTGGTTGCTAGAGGTTGGGGTAGCTGTGGCAATACCTTAAAATAAGACAAAAAGGAAATCGGCCACATTGATGATGACTCTCCCTTTCAGTCATTGCAAGGTTATTAATTAGCCTAATTCTAAAACTCTTGTGTCTCAGGGAATAGGAAGGTCTGAGGAGAAGGACAGAGACAGAGAAGAAGGGGAGAGATGAGGACTGCCGGTGAGCAGAGCAGTCAGGACACATAAAACGCTTAAGAAGTTTGCCGTCTTACATGGGCACAGTTCATGGGACCCCAAAACAATTACAACAGTAATATCAAGGATCACCGGTCAGAGATCACCAAGACAAATATAATTTTGAAAAGTTGGAAACACTGCAAGATTTACAAAAACGTGACAAAGACATGGAATGAGTACATGCTGTTGGAAAAATGATGTCAACAGACCTGTTCGGCACAGAGTTACCACAAATCTTCAATTTAGAAAAAAAAACAACAGCAAAAAAACCCAGTATCTGTGAAACACAGCAGAGAAGCTATTGCTATGGCGTATTTTAGAACATTCACACCAAAACTACAAAACGTATGAAAGAACTGTTTTTAAGGATGTTGGGCTAGCAGATGTCTATTCCTATGTCCTTAAAATCATTCATCTTTCAAAAGGGGCATCCTTGAAACACCCTTCCTTCCAGACAAGGAGAGTTGGTAAACCACACACTGAAGTAGTCCAAGAGGCTTCTTTTAAATACTTGTCAAACGTACTCTGACTTTTTTTTTTTTCAAATCACTCATTAAGCTATGTCCTCCTGACCTTTACCAAATAACTCCACCTTTGTAAAAAGAGAAATGCCTTGGTTTCAGTCTGAAGAGATTATGGGAACAATGATTTATTGTTGTCCCGAACCTTGTGTTTCTTGGATAAATTGTGCAATCAGAGCTTTCCAGCACCTCCTTATATCTTCATGCTTGTTTGAGAAGCCACTCCTTAGGTGGAAGAAACTAATCATAGACTCCTTATAGTTCTAGCACCCAGAAAATAATGTTCTTTTGGCTCCAATTCTTACACATTACTCATTTGAAGAATGACTGTGGTTCCTACCTATAAAAGCAAAGGACAGTGATAGCAGTAGAACAGGGAAGGCAAAACAACTTGGATCTGTGAAGCCACGAAAGACCCTGTTGGGACTTGCCAAAATCGGGAATTAGAGCTGCATGTCACCCGTCCACTGAGCCCTCTGACTGCCCGTCTCAGAAATGTCGTCACAGAGCGGTGGCAGGGCCAGGACAGCTGTGGCAGAAACCAATGAATACCCCTTTAAGGAGGACAAATGGCCAATAAGACAGCATCTGGAATTGCTTAGCCTGCAGTTAATCACATATTTTATCTCTGCTACAAGGTATCCTTTCTAATAAATCCAATAAATCTCTTGTTTTAGAGCACAGAGTGGGGACTGTTACTTTTGTTTCGGCAAACTCTACAGAGGTAAATAAACCCACAGGCTTGGAAAGGGGATAAAGGGCCAGCTCTCAGGATGGGGGTGCCTACCCCCTCATCCGCGGGGCAGGAGTAAGGGGAGGAGGTCCATGTTTGGAAAGAGGCTCACGTGTGGGCCTTTTGTGGACTCAGCATCCAGAAGAATTCAAAAGGGCAATATGAATTTGGTACAGTCTGTATTCGGTGCCCTCCTCGCAACCATCACGGGTCCTTGCTCTGTCTCCTTTGTTCACTGCGTTACAGACTTTTAGCTCTTAATATTTTTCCTCTAAAACTCAATGCCTTCAGGATTCCCTGGGTCTCTATTGACATAGAGAAGGATAGTTAAATGACAAATCAATTAGCACTAAAATGTGATTACAAAATGCCTCAGAATTTCATTAAATATTTACATTATTTTGTAAAGAATTCTATGAGTGTGCAATGGCAAGGCTTAACACAACAGTATGAGCTTACACTATCCTATATAAAATATAAATACTGTTTAGTGGATATCTACATATAATAATAGGTAAGCAGGCACTTTCAGTATACCTCACATGATACTGGATCGCTGATCACATTTTATTACAGGAAAAATGGCAGGGACATACTTTTTATCTGTTGACTTTAAAATGAATTTGTGTATTTTCCTTTAAGTAGAGAGCAATTAAAGAAATAAAACTCACTGATAATGATGGAAGAGATATTTTTATACCTATAGCACAGTACTACAGGATTAAGACAATTGAAACTCATTTCTAAGGAGCCATAATTCCTTTATCTTGAGAAGATTCTTTTCACTGACCCTACAGGTGTCAGAAATCTATGGAATTCTAAGAGACTGAATTGCAGCCTGGGAGAATGGCTTAATCTTTGGTACTGAAGTAGCTCTGCACTCACACAAGGCCTGAAGCAGTTGCCATATTGTTGTTGTCCCCATCTCTCTGCATACTTAAGCTTTACCTATTTTTACCTGAAGACAAAACTTATTAAATGTTTATCTTACTATCCTCAAGCTTCTTAATTCTTAATCTCATCTAGAGTTAAGTCTTTTAATCCAGTTCTGTAGTTATAAGGATTCTGGGGATAGAACTCAAAGAATTTCAGGCTGAAAAAAAAATTATACATAAAGGAAAAACCTCATAAGAATTGACTCTGCAATAAAAAAAACAAAGAAGGTAACACCTGTAGACTACCAAGATAGGTAATGAGATTCCGTCTCTAGCATATTCAGAGGTGGGAGAGCCTTGGGAGTAAAGGCACAGAGAGACGGTGGTACCAGGTTTGCACTCCGTGGTTCCCCGTAGGGGCTAACTGGTTGTGTGACATTGCTCATTTAATTAACGTTTTTGAGGTAAAGGTGTTAATTCCTATAAATTAGGGTAAATGAGACTTACCTAAAAATGTTTCTGAAAAGTTTTAATGACACTTGATTTCTGATCTAATGATAAGCAATGTAGGTGATAGATATAAGGCTTCTCCTGCCTGAAACACTGCACAAAATGAAATATGCGTCACAATGTATCACAACGGATAAAATTTTTAAAAATTGTCTTTGATTCAAAATCAGAATGCTTTGTGTCCTTTTTTAGGTGACAAACCTAAATCAAAATTAACTGTACATACTTAGCATAGACATTTAGCTTAAATTATGTATGCTGGATTGTATTGTTAAAAGGAAACATTTTTAAGAGTGTAAAGCATTTAGTGGTATCCCATGATACATCATAAAATGCATTTTTCATGCAAACCACTAGTCTGCACATGAGGAGGGATGCATTTTCAGGAAAGAAATGAAAACTTTGAAGTTTAATTTTTAATCTAATCCACAGTCTCCTACAAACTTTGGCTATGGAATAAGTGGGAGAGATTTCAATGTGCCTGTGTCGTGCTGGTTTTGCCTGATATTTGTCCTATTTCCTTCATCATGATCTTTAAAAAGTTTGTTTTGTATAATCATTTCTATTTTTTTCAAGAGATGTTCTTGTTTAATCATGTCACACAGTTAGGTTCTTGTGAACAGGTCTTATGTAAGACCAGTGAAAGCGATCGTCTTCAATTCTTTCTAGAAAAGAGGCAGGGAATGTATAAACTTTCTCAGACTGCCACTCTGAGCTTCCCTCTGACTTAAAAAATATCACATCCATGAGATAGAATTTATGGTGTCTTCACATTCATGGAGTAAGAAGAAATGGCACTTGAGATATTACTTGAATATTTATGCTTTTATTAAAAGAGGCTGTACATCCTCTACAGTAACAGATGCAGATGAAAGAAAATTTTAATTGAGAAAATAACATCACAGGTAGTGCAAGAAGTCTCTGCTGCAACCACAGCACATATTAGTTTTATTGGTAATAGAATTCAAAAGTCAGCATTTAGGGGCTTGGTCTCTTGGCTTTGGATTCAGACAAATCTGAGTTTGAATCCACACTCTTCAATCAGCATGTCTGTGACTACAGGCAATTTATTTAACCTTTTGAAGCCTGAAGTATGTCATCTGAAAGAAAAACGTGCCTACTGAATCGTGATAATTTAGTGAGATGATGCATCAGAACTTAATAAACATTAGCAAATATTCACACTGTGTGTGTGTGTGTGTGTGTGTGTGTGGTGGGAAGAGAAACTGGGGTGGAGGGTAGGGGTGATGGCACCAAAATATTCAATTCAGTTATTTGCTTTTTATCCTTTTTAAAAAAACTAAACCTAGGGAACCAACTTCTTAATACTATCTCTTTTTCATATATTGGAAAGAAAGCCATTAAATGAAATATAATCTGAGGAAGTCATTCAACTTTTCTTGCAGCTATTAATTTTGCCATTTTTAAAAACAATTATTAAGTAGTATTCTTCTTTTTTTAATAGATATATTTCTAAACTTGACATTGATCCACTTCATAGAGTTGACAGAAGAAACCATTAATTAACGTCACACCTAAGAAACAGGTTTTCTACCTTAGCTTTGTTACTGAATAAACATGCAACATTGGTGACATTCTCAAACTGACATGCCTGATGTTGAAGGTTTGGGGGCCCCAATAATAATACTCCTTTTCTTCATCTGAGCTCAAAGCAAACTTAGAAATACAGCAAAAAATAAGGAAGAGGAGAAAACAAATGTCTATTGCTAATAAACCTGAGATTAGAGAACGTGACATGTATGCAGCATCATTGAGCCTCCTGATGCTGAGCATCTCTTAGGCTCCTTCCCCATCCCCTCTGGTCCCTGAGCACCTTCACTCCCTCACTGCCTGCTCAGAGGGGCCCAATGTGTGGTGCAGCAGAGCAAGAGCTCTGAAGGCAGCTCACTCCCAAAGAAAAGGAAGAGAGAAGGGACCTGGCCACTTTTTCTCTTTACTAGCTACACTAATAGGTCTCTCTTCCTCCCCAGGGAAGGAATGATGAGGGGGCGGAGGGAGGCCAAAGTGTTATACCAATATATGTTTGTAATAAGAATCTGTTAAAAGGGGGGATTCAATGAATCCTTCACTAAGATTTCCCAGTTTAACCCATTGATTAAGTTATTGTCTCATTTAGCCTACTGTCTCCCAGGGAGGGCCTATTCCATTGGGGGATCTAACGGAGTCCATTAGGCTATTGGACAGGCTTACTGGTACCTTCCTACATCCATGCTAACCACTACTTTTCTGGGTGTTCTCCTGAGGAACGTATAATAGAAAATAAAGATTTTGCCCCCAAAGAGCTTCAAATAGTTTTAAACACTACATTTAAATCAACTGCAAAACCACTCTGTACCTAAGGTAAAAGTACATCATCTGTTCTATTTCCTATCCCCAATTATGCATTTTCACATTTTCCATTATATTTCTTTAGAGATTCTGCAATATGAAATGTAATGTCATAGATATATTTCAATAATTACATGAATAAGCACATTCTAATAATATAATGTCAGAAACAGAAAGAAAGCCCACATTTAAATAAAACACTTCTGTTTCTCACTTTCTAATGTCAGAAACAGAAAGAAAGCCCACATTTAAATAAAACACTTCTGTTTCTCACTTTCTAAGACAGATCAAGTTTAAAAGCTACTTGCAAAACCAGATTCAAAGACCAAAGGAAACTAAAATACAAAATCAAATTTTTTATCTTATGAGCTAAAAGTACAAGATATTACACCCACTCCTCCCTCACTTATTGTCCTGTTTCAACCATACAGATTCTTGATGCTTAGGTAGACTTGACGTTTCTTTGGTCAACCGTATACTATCTTCCCTGGTAATAAATATACTTCCTTAAAGTTTTGAGAAGTTGAATGAACTCAATGCCAAATCTCTAAGGCTGCATGTTTTAGAGACTCCCATAAGTTAATGGAATGTTTAAGATGTGCATAAAGTTGTCCTCAAAGGAAGCCATTTCCCAGCCTCCGCAGTGATTATCCAAGAGGCATTTATATTCTTAGAGGACAGTACATACGTTCCCAAAGATGTAGCAAAGAATCAGAAATGTTTGGGTAAAGTAGGACAGGTTTACGTCTTCCTGGTTATAGCCTCATGAGAATGCCAGTCTTTGCTAATTACCTGTGAATTTATTTATCTGGGAGTATTCTCAGAGCAAAATGTTAATTTTTGCACTATTTTTGTTCCACTCTCTGGGGGAAATTCCATCTAAGTATGTGTCCTCTCTCTGACAATGGCATTTGAGAAATTGAAGACATCTTGAAAGGTTTATCAGTTTGCAGTGATGACAGGTCCTCTCTAAGGTGCCTTTCTCTCTCCGTCAGTACAGTGAGAAACCCTCCGTTTCCATTTCCTCCTTGCACTGCCTACCTGTGCCTGATACTAACAGCTTCATTCAAGAACCTCACCTGTGCACTGTTTCAAACACAGGTGTTAGCATCTTTGTGGATTTAAAATTAGTAAGTTCTGTACCACCCATCAATGCATAAAGACTTGAAGAGAAAGGGGCTCTTTCTATGATAGATCTTTTCCTCACAAGTTATTGGGGCCCCTACGCATGTTTGGGTCTGCAAAGGTTCCTGAAGAGCTTGAACACATGTTAGTAGGCTAACATTCATAAAGTTCAGAATCAAGCCATACAAAGTCATGATAAAGTTATCATCATTAAATTGGCCATTTTACCGTGACCAGTGTTGTTCAATACAAACTTCCTAAGTCCCACAGTACTCTGCCCACCTCCTGCAGGTAAGTGTGTGTGTAGGGGCGGTGGGCAGAGGACAGGGAATAAGCCATCATGTATGTCCCACTAATGAGTGTCCCTCTTCATGGAAGACATTATCAGAACCATGAAAGAATCATTCCCTTACCCTTGTTGATAATGTATACATTTTTTAAATAGACTGACAGAAATTACTTTAGTTATAAATCGTCAGGTAGGGTATACTCACATACTTAAATACTTCGCTCAGAAGTAAAATTAGTTGATAAGCATTATTGTCATTAAAAACTAATTTTTTATTAAAAGTCAGCACCAGAATTGTGAGTTTAAAAGCCAAATTAAGTTTTAAGTTTATTGAACTGAAGAACCATTTTTAAAAAATTTAACTCATTAAGAGTTTTATTAACCTTTGTTTTAACCTGCATATTTAAATTTAATGATAATAGACTTTCTTATAATACATACAATTATGTTTAAATCCTGCAACAGTCTTATAATGGACATGATCCTACCAGTGATAAGTTAGTCATAATCCTAAAGGCTAATCCTACTGTGTATGGGAGCTTTTACAGATGGTTAAAATGAATAAAAAATAAAAAGCATATCATTTTAAAACATTATCTTTCAATTAATGTTTATATTCAATGTTATTCTGTATTAGTTTTAGGTGGACAGCATAGTATTTAGACAATCATATACTTTACAAAGTGTACCTCCATATATTTCTAGTACCCGCCTGGTACCATACAGAGTTATTATAAAATTTTAACTATATTCCCTATGCTGTAGTTGACATCCCCATTTGTGTAAAGAAATCCACGTTCTGCCCTAACGATAATAAAAAATTTTAAAGACAGCATAGGGCAAACGTCACCTCATTTCTTGCAATTCCGCTGAATTGGGTAGGAGCTCAGTTGCTGTACTCACGTCTTACCCAGCACTGGCTGTGCTTATCTACCTTCTTTGAAGCCAAACACCAAGAGCCCTTGAGATCTAGGCTTGGCACCCAGTAATGATTTAAGCACATCTAATTTTTCTTCTTCAGCCAATGTGCCACTTTAAAAAAAAATCAAAACCACTTTATCCCACAACCCAAAAATGTGGAGGAGGCAGCTTACTACACGTGGAAGAGTGTGTCGTTGTGGTTAGCATCATCATTATTAACACTCATTAGGGCTTTTCATCTTCAAAGTGCCCTGTGTGCACTGGAAACCCCTCCTTCTCACCTCCTGTCCACCTTTCCTCTTTCCTCAAAGGACTGTGAAGGATCTTCAACTTCACATGACCTTTGAATTTTTATAAAGTGCAGTCATTGATGACGACTACCCTTTTGAGGTCAGTCTTATCTCTTGGTAAGGAGGAACATGTGCCTTGAGGTTCAAAATTAATAAGAAGTAAAATGCCCTCCTAGTGGAATTCAAGAACTCCTTTGAAACACATCTTGCTTTGCTGGCCTCTCTCCACCCACCCCCTCCTTCATGTCTTTGAAGGAACGCAAACATGCCACCCTGCCCCGACATGTGGGGCTGTGCACAAAGATGAGCGTTCGGCTACGCCTGGGCCCCAACTTTTCCTTGCCAGTGGGCGTTTTTAAGACTAAGAAGAAAAGAGCTCAACCAAATATTCAACAGGGTGTACAATAGGTTAATATCAGAAACTATAATTTGTGAAGACAAGGTGTTTAAAAGAAATGAGGCATAAATTCAAACTGCAGAAGGACTGACTGTTTTTCTTCATCCGCGTCTTCCTGTAAGGGATGATTCATAAAGGAAAAGTAATTACCAATGGCCCTGCAGGAAAGATTGGCCTGACGCAGATATATTCTAATCAACTAACTAGCTAAACATGTAGCAGCCGAAAAACAGACGTGGATTAAAAAAATGCTGAGGAGGCATTCCTGAAATACAAGCGAATTTTGCTTTTGTCACAATTTACAGATTCTCATTAAAGCAGGGATAAGAACCTTGTCAGCAAAGTAAAGCCTCCTTCCGGGGGAATCGCGAGGACAATGAGAAAGGGAGGGTGTGGCAGAGTTTTTGTTGGTGGGATGCTTTCACATACATGGAACTGTAGAGGTAACCTGAAAGTGTTCTGCTATTTACAGGTGTGAGTGGTGCTTTTTAAAAATTTGGAACCATAACTCTCATTGCAAGGGCCTAAAGAAAAGAAAATTCTTGAGGTCCCATCTGAAGTTAACAGTTTTGCATTTTCTTTACCTTTTTCCCTTAATTCTGAGAAGATCATTCTGTAGCAATGAAAGAATGAAGTTCTCCTTTCGGAAAAAAAGAGGAATGGGCCAGTTTTGTTTTGTTTCTTTCTTTTTTAACTGTTTTAATCTGGGCTAGGTTGGTAAAGGATGTAAAGTGTTTGCCTTGGGCAAAAAAAGGGGGGAAAAAAGCACTCACATTGTTTGTAGAACTCTTCAGCAATGAATTAATGTTTAGCAAATGACAGTTAACTTTTGATAAAGTATTACAGTGTTTCAAAGAACACTCACAATTATAGATTTTGTGTCCTTTGTTTTGCTTCCAATGTCTTTTAAAAAAAATTTCCCATCCAAGAGAAAGTATTCAACCTTTGTTAAAGTCACTCTGATAAAAACCTATTGCAAGTTAATCAGTTCCACATTTCTAATTGTTTTCTCAAAGAAGCTCAGGGTTATTAATTTGGTGAAAGTTGTAAATGTTTGGCACTGGAGTTTCTGGGGAATACTTTGGTAAGACTGGTTGGAACCATGTGTTATAAACTATGCTCCGCGCTCCACACGGACACACTAACAGGGCCCAGCGTTTTTAAGCCTAATTGCTCTGCGGGGATCAAAGACAAGTTACTTACTCATCTTACTCTAAGTTTTGGGATCAGGAAGAAAAGTAGCTTGATTCCCAAAAAAAGCTGTTATGAGGCAAAATAGAGTGTAATAACCCATTTTTGAGCCAGGAAAAAGGGGGAACATACATTCCTAGTCAGTTTCATACAATGGATGATATAGAAAATATGTGATCAGTAGGGGAAAAACGATTGTAACACATAGTTAACTTGGCAATTATGATCAGTGGGTTTATAAGGACACATTGGAAAGTATTTAAAAAAAACATTTTTCAAATCACATGAATTAGTTGAGTTTTAGATTAACCTTCCCAAACATAATCATTAAAAGGGAAAAAAAGGGAGGGCTTTCATCTGGATTAGAGTTTTGCTCAGTTCAAGACTTCTAAAATCACTCATTTACTCGTGTGCTTGTATATTAAAAAGAGTCAAAAGCACCTCATTAAAAATGACGTGTAAACAGTTCTTAAGATATTGGAAGAAGTGGAATGATTTGTTTCCTAGAATTTAACAAATGAAAACAGAATTTAATAGCTAACCTGAGAGCTTGCACCATCTCCCAGAACTTTCCACTGACTTCTTCAAATAACTCTTCCTTCTCTTTCATACATGTCTTATTGGAGCCATGATTTTCAACCCCAGATGAGAAATTCACATAGTGTATTTAGTTAGTTCAAAAAAATCTACATTAAAATAAAGCTGACATTTATCAAGCAGTTGATAAATTGTGACACTGACTTAAGAACTTCACATTCCTAATTTTCCTTTAACACAGAACAGGTCTAAGTAGAAGAATTATAATTATCCTCACACTAAAGGTGAGGAAACCAAGTCACAGAGGGTTTGAATGACCTGCTCAACACTCGCCAAGGTGGCAGACTTCAGAGTCCTGGCTCTGACTGTAATCCCCAGTTTTATAAAATCAGAGATATTATTCCTTTTATTTGTGCTAATTATGAGTCACATGTGGATTAATTTCACCTAGTTTTTCTTTCACTTTGGCCTTCTTCCCTGACTCTACCTTTACTGATATAAAGCATCATTTAATATCTTGGTACCCTTGTGGAATACAAAATACTTTCTCACTCAAATCATACACTGGGAAGATTATACTGGTAATCACTATAAACATGACTCCATTCAAGAGTCTCTGATACCCAGATAATAGATTTTTTAAATAAATGAAGCCTCCTTCAGCAAGAGATTTTTATCTTTTTATTCAAAACATGCAGCTTTCATAATTCCTTCCTTCCTTCCTTCTTGCTTTCTTGCCTTCTTGTTTTCTTTCTCTTCTCTATCCACTGAATTTATTTGCTAGCTCCACATTACCAAAAACAGTCATTGTGCACTTTGTAATAATGTAGAACTGGGCTGAGCTGAGCTGTAGACAAGTTAACTGAAACAATTATTTAGGAAGGAATTGATATTAACAGGACTTCACTGGAAAAAATAAAAAAGCTAACATACTAAAGCAAATATTTGTCTATTATACACACCAACATATGAACATATTGGCAATCATAGCCTAATTTAAAAGTAAAGCAGGGTCTAACAGACTGTTACCATACCTTTAATAGGGTTTTAAGTTTTGGTTTATATTTGAAATAAACTCATTTCTATTAAAAATTTAGAATCTTAATTAATTCTAATTGGCAATTTGACCCTGTATCGTTAGACGGCCTTGGTTGTGTTCACTGTCCTATGGGTAATTTTCTTTAGTAATTTCCCATTTCTGTTCCCCTAATATATTTAGTGAATCAACCTAACATCTGTTCAACTGTATATATTCCAGATGAGGTTTTCATTTTTACTTGTTAAACGACCATCAGGTAGGCCTGAAGTTTTAATAAAATGCTTGATATGATGATCATGCAAATGACAAAAATGACAATGATAATCTGAGTTTGAGATTTTAAATTTCTGAGTTTCTTTTATGAATGTAAAGCAGTAAGTGTATAACAGAATGCAAAAAACTCATAAAACAAAGTAAAAAAGCAAAAATATTCTCAACACTGCCACTTCTGCCTTTCTAATATAGTAATTGTTTATTATTTTTGAAGTTTTCTAATTATAAATGCAGTCCTCTAATTTTCAAGTCTCTTCTCCCCCAGTTTTTCTTTCTTTCTTTCTTTTTTTTTAAACTTAAAATCACTGGTTCCATGGTTTAAAAATGGAGGACATATTTTGTAAACCTCCTTCAGGTAGGAACTATTTCCCCGCGACTGTCTGACCACTGGAACTACCCCTATTCAAGTGCTTAGATCTCTAAAACAACAAATACCTACCCAGCATCCCTCAGGTTTCCAATAGGCAGCATGTATTTGGGAATCATTATTGATTTTAAAAGGCTCTGGGTCTTAGAATTTTTCTTCTTAAGATCCTTTGCATTTTTCTTTTCAAAGGGCTTCAACATGGGAATCTGGTAAAGAAGGATTAATGTAGTTTAACAAAGTGAAAAACTAATTGAATCATTAACTCACTATTCAGATTCAAATATCTTCATTCCGAACTGCATTCACTATTTACACTTCTGCTTTGCTCCTCTGCCTGACTCTTTTCTTCTCCCTTATTGGTAAAACTTCTTAGCCTTAGCTCTAACCCTGAGAAGGTCATGTGAAAGTGCACATCACGCATGTTAGAGGGAGTCAGCTCTGCTACCGCGAAGGCTGGGAAGGCTTTTGCCCCACAAGTTTGAAATCTAATACTTCAGCTCCTTTGAACATCTTAGAACCTCATTAAATTGACACAAAAACACAACTGGCTATCGCTTCCTTTAAAAGTTAGTATTTGACAGTGTTGAGTTGCTCTGTGTACTGCATTGAACCATCTTACTCCTACTTACCACAGAATTTGAATTCAAAGCTGCAATTCAATTTCTCTGAAATTTTGACAGTACTTTCTTCACATAATAACACTCCCACACATTTACTATCACTTTTTTTAAAAACTGTGAAGAACAATTTAATATGTGTTTACAGTGCGGACAGGCAATCCTCTTATACATAGAGAAATCTGGGGTGGGGGAGGGGCGCTGCGCTTGCAGAGGCTGTTTAACTAGCCGCAACTAATGAGACCTTCCTAGTAGTTACTTTCTATATTTCGCCCCCCAAATTTTATTAGACTACTGGTAAATTTTAATCTTAGATACTCAACCAGTGATAATAACATAACGTCTTAAGTGGTGTGTTCATTATTATACAAAATTATTACATTTCTGTTAAGTCTGATCTATTGTAGGCTCAATGATTTCTTCAGACAGACACACGTTAGTTTATACTGACGACACAATACAACATTTTAGTTGACTAGAAGTAATTTATTAACTAAGAGAACAATTCATGGACTTTTACAGATAAGCAGTTTTCTCCTGAAGCACTAGTAGACTCAAATCCATTCTAGTTCATTGATCTTCACAATAGTAATTATAAAACAAACATTATGAGCAATTACTCAGATTTGCTTTAATCCCACAATTGGAAATAGTTAGTCCTGAACTTAGATTTGAAACAAAACTCACTTTCAGTAATGTTGAAGTATTTGAAGAGAAATAGAAAGCATTGCTTTCTTAAATAAGATCATGGTAGATAAAAATTAAGTCCTAATTAAATGCAATTCCATTTGTGGAAACACCTCATGCAGTTCCTTGCATACTGGAGGTGCTCATTCGGTGATAATTATAGTTATTAGCAGCACTGGAAGTAGACCAAAGGCTTCAGGACTCCAAGGCCCTTTCCCCCATTTTCTATTTCCCCCTGGAAACCTCCAGCACCTGGTCCTATGCAATTTATCATCCCTGTACAAATCACACTCAAACTGCAGTTCCCAAGAGCAGGAGAGAGATAAACAAATCAGGAAGGCTTGTGTGCAGTATTATCAGAGTGTAGACTTCCCCGAAAAGCCTCTGGTTTAAAATTATTTAGCATTTCAACTACAAATAGTCATTTTTTTTTTTTTTACTAACATCACCAGAGGCCAAATTTGTACCTGCAGATCAGCACCAAAAGAACAATTAAAAAAGTTAAGGTAGTCTTGTGTTTAATGAAGTAAAGTGCCAAAATGAGCCTAATCAGATTGATTTTGATAGTGATTCATCATCAAAGGTAATGAAACATATTGCCTGTTTCGCATATTGGAGCAAAGGACAGCTAGTCCAGGCCTTCAGTGCTTCTCTTCTAGATACGCCTCACACCCAGTGAGAAGAGAGAGGAGAGATGCCAGTCAAATTAAAAAAAAAAAAAAAAAAAAAAAAAAAAAAAAAAAAAAAAAAACAAAAAAAAAACAAGGATAAAACTCAAGGATAAAAATGGGAGTTTTCCTACAGTTTTTCAACCAACACAGTATTTATTTATTGTTTGTTTGTTTGTTTCTAATCCCCCTCTTTTGTAGTTGAGTATCCCTCACTAAATAAAAACAAACGAAGAAACTTCGCCCTAGCAGCAAACTCTCTGCAGAGGCCTCCTCTGTTTTCCCACACTGCCTTGGGCTGCTCCTGGCGCTGAATTCAACTATAGGAGGCCAGGCCAGGAAGGGGGCCCAAAAAAGGGTCCCAGGATTGCATGTAAAGTTTTACAGTTTTCTTCTCTCCACAGCTGAGACTGTTCCTTCTGAGGGTGGACATCTGAGGTACCTGTTCCGTACTGACGCTACATGAAGAAATGAAATGAGCTGCTCCCTGCGTCTCCTCAGCCTTGGTTGCCTCATTTAAACAAAAGGAGAACACAGTTTGGATTTACCTCATTCTCACCCTCCTTGCCGAGGCAGATGTCTTAAGCATTCTACTGTAAGGATTCAAAGACCATAATATTACTAATAACTCCACATACTTGTTTGCATTTCCCACGTTACCTATAAATGTCAAAAGCAATGACTTGCAGCCCCCTTTAATCTTGTGACAGTTTTATTATCATTGGTTGGCTGAGCTTCAAGAAAAGTTATGACAGTGGCGAAGTTCTGCAAACTGCAGCACATATTTCAGTAATTAGGTAAAGGAGGGTGAGCTACATTTCGAATGCACAGCTGAAATTATTTGCTAAACATTTAAGATGCTGAGGTATATCACATTCCTCCCAAGACAGATTTTGAAGGATGATTTACAAAGCATTTCTTTTACCATTTACCTCCCCCGCCCCTCCGCCCCAAGTTAGGCTGCTTTAGCAGCAGGTCTTACTTGAAAATGGATCTTCTGGAAACATTGTATTTGCAATGCCAGAAGGTGGAAGGAGGGCGTGGTCTGAGAGTCTGTGTTTTTATTTTTCTCTTGTTTTGAACTCAGCTTTCTTGAATGACTGCATCTCTCTTATGAATGTTTTAGCATTGAAATTGATTTTTTTTTTCTCTGTTTCTTGAATCAGGCCAAGGTTTTCCAGTCTTGGAAAGAAGTAACATAAACAGCTTAAAATACATTTCGATTCCACCCAAACCAAGCCATTTGTCTTTTTTTCAAAATTTAGTTGTCAGTTAAGTCAATGCTAACAAATACCTAATACATTCCCTGGCTTTTAT
The DNA here is from genome assembly GCA_004026765.1 of Micronycteris hirsuta. Classification (NCBI taxonomy): domain Eukaryota; kingdom Metazoa; phylum Chordata; class Mammalia; order Chiroptera; family Phyllostomidae; genus Micronycteris; species Micronycteris hirsuta. The sequence goes on from PVJI01003292.1 coordinate 28,112, forward strand.
ATTTTGTGAAAAGGTCATATACTTCGACAATTTCTTAAAGGAAATTTTTTTGCCCTAGCACAGTAATGGATTTCAATGAGAAACCCCTTGATTCAGTTTTCTTTACAACCAAAATCATAGGCAGGAAGAGACTGTAAAATCTGTGACTGAAAATAATGCAGACTTTGCTTAAGTGTGTAAATTTAGTCTAATTAACACCCAAGTTTAATTCCTAAAGTTGGCCTGCCTAGACTCATAGTTAAGAAAACCTGTCTGTCAACTGCTAAAACCTTTAATTTTTGTTTTGATCTGAAATTCAAACTATCTTCATAAATCCCATAAATTCCTTACAAGTTAACCTGAGTATCATTTAACAAGTTGACAAAAGTTGTTTAAATTTCCACAGGAAAATATGTGCTTGTTGTGAGTGAAGGAGAAACTACCAATCCTATTTATACCATTCCCTCTGTTGCAAGATATTATGTTTCACCCTGTAAGGAATACAGAGAAAAATTCTCTCATCCTCATTCTTTCTTTTCTTCTCTCCTCTTCTCTCCTCACTTCTCTCTTCTGCCTTCTCTCCTCTTTCCTTCTCTCCCAAACAATATATCTTGAATCTCGAGTCAAAATAGATTTACAGAAACAGAATATACATAAGATAAAGTAAAATTTTAAAAAATTACAAGTGCATAAAAGAGATTAATCCAAGGAAAAGCCAGACCTAAAAATGAGAATCTCTTAAAATGCATGCCATTATCCAATACAATTGCTGAACACTGGCTGTGAACTGATTTTAAGCAGGATAGAGTTTGGTTGGTTGTATGATTGGATTCTTAAAGTTTTTAAGAAAGAGCAAATCCAAAAATTGGGGAAGCACAAGTATCTCTGATCACAGAATGAGCAAAAATTTTCTTTCAACAATACCGTGAGAGAGGAAAAACTTTTACTCTACTCTTCTGGGTACTTTCATCTGGTCTAATAATTAATTGACATGAGCCTGATTAACAAGAGAAAATAACCAAATTTAATTGCATGTGTATATATGTGTATACAATTGCATGTGTATGTCGTGTGAACACACAGAGCACAGACAGGTGAAAGGAAGGGCATAAGACATCCTGAGCTGTGGGATGGGCACGATGTCTGTCCTGAGGCTCAGAGGGGAAGAGGATAATTTCCTAGGAAGATAAGAGCAGGTTTTTATTAATTAGACGTTTTCTCTGTCCTATAGATAGGTCATAAAAACAATTTCTGGTAATAACTTTATTATGAGCAAGACCCAAATTTAAATTCTTTAAGGAAGAGGTAAAAGTTTCTCATGAGCCTGCAGGGCCTTGATTGTCTTCAGCTCAAAATATCCACATGTTCAATTAGCACATCTTGGGGAAGCCTGTTCTGAACCCCTTCAGTACTTATAAGAAGGACATTTCATAATATTATGCAACAAACAGGGTCGTTTACCACAGAGTTAGCAATCCTCAGAACGTCATAGATTTATTTATCATACTTTTCACTTTAGTCCCATGCCTTCTTACTAAGACCAATTCAGTAAATGCTATCTTACAAGTTGGCTAGCATGCTTTCGGATGGCCTGGCTTACTTCAGGAGTATATTATATATTATCTAAAATAACAAATGCACTATATATCTTTCACCAGATCTCACACTAATATTTTGTTCAGTTGAGCTGTGTCAGACACTGGCAAGCACTGAATGCAAGATTATACTTCAGACAGAAGTCTAGACTATAACGAGCCTGTGTTTCTCTAGGTACAGATTCTTACAGTCTAAAACTCAGAAGAATTCCAAGAGATTTAATCCCATCTTTGGTGCATCCTAAGTAGATACCATCTAGAAAGCTAAGGGTGTCTGCATTACCCATATTCAAGTTTACCATTTATAAGATTACCAATAAATAAGGGGAGAGAGACGGGGCTAAAAATATGGCATGCTTTCCCTAGAAAAGAGTTCAAGAGTAAGTTTGATACCCTTGTGACTTTTGCTTCAACTTTTACATGAATATCAAGAGTTTGAATAAAAGTTTTTGTAATACTTGTATGTTTCAAATATTTGTTTTTATAAAACATAGACACAGACAACTGTAAGTTTGCCTTCCTTTTTCTGAAACATGTTTATAACAATTTTCTACCCACCATACTTTTTCTAAATAAAATGAGTTCTGTCAGCTATTTTTATTTTGTATTATTTGGCCTTCACAATAAGGATTAGAATAACTTAAATGCAATTAATATTGATCTGCAATTTATATCAAAAGTAAATATGATACAAGCTATGCACAGAGAAGTATTTGATTTCTCTGTAAACCATTTATCTAAAGCTTAATCCAGTGTGTGTGTTGTTTTTAGAACTCATTAAATATCCAATATTTAAAAATTATAAGCCAGAACTAATGTAAAAATCTTCTTTGGAAGTTACAGGGTCCTGGAAAATTATGAGAATAAGCACGATAAGTAATTTAAATGCTCAGTATAACCTTGAAAAAAGAAAACTTGCCAATGAAGTCTTCTTTCTTTAGTCTTTAAAAAAAGGAAGAAAAATTAGCAACAAAAATATCTGAGAAAAATGTTAGTGTAGACTTGTAAATTTGTGCAAGAAAAAAAGATGTAAAAAAAAGATTTATCATTTATTTCATATCACTCAAGTCACTTGGAGCAAGTAAATGTTGGCGACATCATTTTAATTTCAAATTAGAAACTGTATATTTTTAAAATGCTATGATCCATTTTTAAAAAGAGATTATTTTGTTGCATATAGTATTATTTTTTTTAATGGGGTAACTAGAAATTTAGCTTTGTGACTCACCGTCTTTTCTACAGTACTAAAACAATTAAAAGTCAGCTTTTCTCCTATGTTCAACTAGCTAATACATCTCAATCTCCCAGCCATGCATAACATCTTAAAGGATCTTCTGAAATCATGACACACTTACTTTTCTGCAGTTTTGGAGTAAGTAGGAGTGAGCAAACTGCCAGTCACCTGACGATAGTTTTTTTCATAGTGGTGTACGAGGAAAATGGCGTAACGAAACTGTTGAGTACTTTGTATCCTTCAAGTGCTAAATGCAAGGGATGTGAAAAAGAACAAACCAAGCACTAAATTGAATCCCAGGGCTCCAGCGATTTGTGCTTTAGGACTGACCTCCCAGGAACACCGAATTCAAACAAAGCAGCTTTAGTGGATAGATAAAATAGAAATTTGGAGCCAAAGTCGGTTGTGTATTCTCTAGTCATTGTCTCTTACTGTGATATAATAAGAAATATTATTGGTCTTTGTCCCCAGTTTCTGGCACACAGTTCCTGAAACCCCTGGAGTTTCCTTAGTGATAGGAATGGCTTTCGTTATTCTTAAGGGCCTTTTTGGAGTAACTTAAGTTTATGCTAATGAAGTTATTTAGATGGAGCCCCTAGATAAACTCTGGGTGAGGTTGTTCATCAAAAATATGGAGTGTTTAGTAGTTGGAAATTTCAGCCCCCCCATCCCCCATCAACTTTTGGTAAAGGGAAGGGGCTTGGGGGGTTGTCGGGTGGAAATTAAGCTCTATAAAAACTCCTAACAATGAGCTTTGATGAGCTTCCTGGTTAGTGCATGCAACCGCGTGCCTGGGTGCGCCTCAGTTCCACAGAAACAGAAGCTCCTGTGCCTGGAGCCTTATCTAACTCTTCACGGGACTTGTGTTTTTGTACCCTTCATAATATTTTTTTATGTAAGTAAATGGTTCCCTAAGCTTTGTGAGCCGTTCTAGCAAATTATGGAACCTGAAGTCTTAGGAATCCGATTTATAGCTAATCAGTCAAATGTACAAGTGACGATCTGCACTTGCCATTGGTATCTGAAGTGGGGCAGTCTTGTGGGACTTATGATGCCATCTTCAGGTGCAATATGTCAGAACTGATTTAAATTTGTAAGACACACACTTGGTGTTTGTTAAGCATTGGTAAATTGTGTGGTGATGCTGGAAATGGCAGACTTATCATAAGATTGTTCTTATCAGGCCCTCTGATTTTGTATAGATATTGGATAGTTGTCTGCTTCATGGTCTCCTCCCCAATTTCAGAAGTAGGATGTTAATTAGCTTAAGCCAGTGATTTTCAACCTTTTCCATCTCATGGCACACATTAAACTAATTACTAAAATTCTGCAGTGCACCAAAAATATATATATTTTTGCCAATCTAACAAAAAATAATTATAATTTTAATGATTTACAAAAAATGTAATAACAATTACCTATACTTTTTGCTCCAAAGTGACTTTTTAAAAAGTGCCTTTATTTGTATATAAGGATTTCTGTTACCAAGAATTAACCAATTAGAAGCAACCTTATTATATAACATGACCAATAAGATACAACTTTATTATAAGACCTATATGTGTGTAGTTCAGGACAGGGCTTTTACAACACAGCTATTGTTGGGTTGTCTGTTGTCATTTTGTTATCTGACAATCTAAGGGAAAAGAGGTCAGTGCCCCTGACTAATTAGTCGGGTAGTGCATGTTTTAAAAATTCTTGCAGCACACTGGTTGAAAAATCTCTAGCCTAACCCAATCAGGATACTTGTAGTTTAACATTAGATGATACAAACCAAGCAAATAAGATGTTAGGAATACCTGCTGGAATTTTTTTTTCTAAAAACCTATGCCAACGGGGTGTTCATGTATTCTGACATTTTCATGTGAGTGTAAGTGCCTGGATCTGCTCCAGCCACCTGAGCTTTAGGACTGAGCCCCGCACCCTGCTCTGGAACACCTCATGACAGAGAGATTCTCAGTTCCACTGATCTCACGTGACAAATCAGTGTGATAAAAATCAATTGGTGTTAATTACATTATTCAAAGATAGATTTGCAACTATAGGCTCACAACATCAATGATTCTTCTAGTAGAAAGTCTGACAGGCAATGAAGGAGACGTTTAGGTGGCTCTATCAATACCAGCATGCAGCTGGCCTTCTCATGTAGTTGAGTCTAAGTATCTTTTTGTTTTTATGTTTTAATATTTTTCCCTAAGTTAACTTAATTTCCTTCCTTGCATGACTTTTTTTTATACCTTGAATTGTATCCTTCTATGTCTTCTCCATGCTCATTCAGGAACATAATTTGCAATATAAAGGGATTATAAAAGTAAGGTTTTAAAAACATCATCATAATTATCAAATTGCATCATATATTTGATCTCTGCACCTTTCTTTTCTGAACAAATTGTACATACCTATATGTCATTATATATCCATGTGGAGAACTGCAAAATATTCTAGAGAGGGAATATAACAACTTGTTCAGCAATTTTTCTATTGAAGAATATTGAGAACATTCCCTTTGTTCCCCATTTATAATACTGCCACAGTAAAAAAAAAACAAAAAAAAAAAACAAACTTTTGTTCATGTATACTTATGTGTCACCTCCACGGATAAAGGATAGATTCCTAAAGGTAGCACTACTGTGTAAATGGTATGTGATCTATACATATACCCTTATTTCTTTTCCATGTTCTAGTTCTACCAAAGAAAAGAAAATTCTAGTTCTACCAAACTTTATATATTCAAGTGGATTTACACATGTTTAGTTGACCATAATAAATATTATGTCATTATATATGTTATAAATAATGTTATATTATATAGTATATATTATATAGATGACTACTTAACAAAAGGATTATTATCTTCTTGAGATTACCCTCCTGAATTTTATTTTACTTGTTTATTTGCAAAGTTAAGTGATAGAAGGAAAACCAAGTTTACAATACTGCATTTCAAGTCTCCTCATTCTTGGATTGCACTTGGATACATATCTTAGTACTAAATTATTTTGCAGTCACTACTTTGCTATAATAAGCCCACAACTCATAGTTCAAGTTCTTTTTGATCTTTTTATTTCAAAACAAGCTGACCTCAAATCTTCTTGATATTTAATCATTTTTTCCACTTTACAAAAGAAGCAAAATAAAGAAGTATTCACTGATGATAAATAGTGCGGTTTCTTTTTTCATCTCTTCAGTTTAAAAGTCGGCACTCAGAACCAGCACCACTCTCCTAAGGTGACTATTCTTCTGAAAGGACAGGTGTGAAACAGCAGACGACCAGCTGTGGATTGGCACTGTTTCTAAAGTGGTTGCTTTGGTAAAACAGAAGGGCATAATGATAGTTATACTGGAGTCTAAAGAAGTCTTTTGTTTATTAGTTTATTCCTTCTGTATTAGTCCTGGAGCCAGAAACTAGCAGACACATAATTGCAGTTGGCATCGGGCAAGATACCACTGGCAAAGGGGCTGCATGGAGCAGCTCTCCTGTCCTGCCACAAGCAGCCAGGTGCACAGGCGACCACAGAAAGGGTCGCCTGCCTCTTTCTCCACTCTCATGACAAAGAGGCCAGTGTCATCTGTCAGTCTGGCATGTTTCACAAGCACAAAATCCACATGGAAATCAGAGTTTGAGAAAGATCTTCATTAGAAAATGAGTGTAGCAACAAACTGGGGGGATGAAGCTTCTAGAAAGTACAGGATATAGCACAATGAGGAAAATTGAAGTGCCCTGGGTTGTCGAAATGCTCATTATTAATGCTGGAGTGACTTATGATACACTAAAATGAAATACAAGGCCAAGATATATGCACTAAGTTACAAAAAAACAGAATAAATACTTTACTCCTAACAATGTGCAGTCCCATCTGTGGTTATCTTTATGGCTGATGCATCTTAAGGAAATGATGGCTAAAATTGAACCTGCCTTATAACAGAGTATCTTGGAGTATGAAAGAAGAATCATTTACTACATATTGCCCTATCAAGCATAACAGGCAAAGGAATATTAACCCTAATATTTTTACTATTGACATAACTGTCAGAGAGCCCTGAATTATAGGAGAAACTTCACATGTATCTACTCATAACCCAGGAAATTGACACGGTTTGTCTGTTTTTTTAACACCTATGAAATTCAAATAGTACTGCAAATTACAGAAATAAAACATAACTATTCAAATAATTCCTAATAGGTATTTATAGGTTATCTAAATCCATTCTGACATTTCTATGCAGTGCATTACATGAATATTAAAAGCCAGTTTTTAACAGGCCACAGAGGTCAAGGTGTAATTGTATGTTATACACAGGAAAAAGTAGAGGGGAGTAGTTCAGATAGCAGATTTTAGAGTGAGTCAATCTCAGTTAAAATTCCACTTTTATTATTTATTTTCTGTGGAACTTTAAATGAGTGCCCTTTCTGTGCCCTGATTTCCTCATCTGCAGAGTGTGGCTGAGAATAATTATAACACCTACATTAGAAATTATTATAAAGCCATAGGACTTGATTCATGTTAAATCTTAGAAGGCCTGAGATATGACCGGTGGTTAATAAATATTAGTGAATACTGTTTGACCATTTATCTTTAGCAGGCTCTGTCTGCCTCTCGTCTTCCATTCCCTATTGCTTAAACACTGGTCATCCTGTATCACCATCAACCTCTATAAAGAAGGAGGTTGAGCAAGAATATATTTGTCACTTTAAATTTAAGTTAATGTGTTACCTTTTCTGTGTTGTTTAACTCTTGAGGGCATTTTCCCCACTAATTGTATAATTAAAAGCTTGCCACCTGTCACAGATATGGCAAAGCTCTAAATGAGTTTGAAGGTATTTCAGGTCCAAAGCTGTTATTTCATATTGAGTAAATAGTCCTACTTTACTAATTCCACCTACATCTAGGGCCTATCTCTTCCAAACACTCACAGGAATGTAAAACAGAAATTAAAGCATTAGAAAATAAGCATTGTATGTGTTTTTCAAAAATAATTGTTAATGTAAGTTCTACCGAATTCCCTTTTCCTTCAACTTTCTAAGAGATTTAGAGAAAATAGAAACCAAAAAGTTAGTTCCCTGAAATATCACACATATCACAAAAAGTAACAAGTTTCTTCCAAATAGGATTAACCCATTCAAAAAAAAAATTTGATTCAATCTACTTATTCCTGTCTATCTAGATCTTCATGGTCTCATGCAATAGCCACTTAACTACAGGTGGCCACAGAGTACTTGGAACACAGCTAATACAAACTGAGATCTAAGAGTAAAACACACCCTATATTTCAGACTTAGTTTGAAAGAAAGGTTGTAACATCTATCATTAATTTTTATATTGAAAGCATGCTGAAAATATTTATTTTGGGTTAATTAAAATATGTTATGTAATTAACTTAATCTGTTTATGTACTTTTTAATGTGGCTACTAGAAAATTGAAAATTACATATGAGTCTTAAATTTGTGGCTTCCATTTATTCCTATTGAATAGTGCTGGTTTAGACTGACAGAATGGAAATGTTGAACTTATAAAACACACAGATTATTTGGAATTTTTAAATAAAATTTTTGAAGAGAAATGGAATCCCAAAATTCCATTTGTAAATGTAGTGGATATTTTCCTTGACAGAACAACTATGGAAATCAGATTTATTACTCCTCTACAAAAACAGTTGCTTGAAGACATCAGAGAGCTACTGACGCAATCTATACTTGAGAGAGCGGGTCCCAGGAGGAAGGCCAACGCAGAGATGTGCCTTGAATTAAAAAAGTTGGAGAACCCAGTGGCCTCTGCTGGGATACAGGGGAAGTCAACAGAGCATCTGGCCAATGTAAGGATGGAAAGACACAAACTGGAGTTTAGGACTTCCAGGAATTTAGGATTTGAGGTCAAAGATTTTGCAGAGGAGGAAACAAAGAAGTTCAATGTTAGTAAATTTCCACTTCAGATATTTACCAAATTCTTAAACTGTTCAAAAGCAAGACTAAAAAGTTAGGCAGAAAATGCCTTAAAAAAAAGTAGAACAAAGTTTTTGGCTTTATCATGATTCTAAGGAATTAAAAATTGGACTTTCAGGAGTTGCTAAATAAGAGTTGTCATAATATAGAGGCCAGCCCTGGCTGGTGTGGCTCAGTGATCGTGTGCCGGCCTGTGAGCCAGAGGGTCACTGGTTCGATTCCCAGTCAGGGCATATGCCTGGGTTATGGGCCAGGTCCCCAGCTGGGGGCATGCAAGAGGCAACCACACATTGGTGTTTCTCTTCCTCTCTTTCTACCTCTCTTCCCTTCTCTCTAGAAATAGACAAATAAAATCTTTGAAAATAATAATACTATAGAGGCCAGGCTACCAATTGGGATCCCTGGGAGACAAAACTCTATTGAGAAGAACCAGAGTTTGATGGAGTCTTATGAAAACTCTACCTGGTCATGGTGGTTATAGTCCCACTCTGGGTGCCAGAGGGGAGTGAACTCTCTGAGAAAGATAGCACCATTCAGATATTTTACATTTTTTGTATACAATGTCAGGCATTTGATTAAAACTGACTAAGCATTTGAAAAAACAGAATCCAAAAGTGGGGTGGGGAGATCATCAACAGACCTGTAGATGACCCATGCTGAGGTCTGAATGTGTTCTCCCAAAATTCATGCCTTCAAACCTAACCCCTAAGGCAATGGCATTAGGAGGTGGGCCCTGTGGGGGGTGATTAGGTCATGAGGGCAGAGCCCTCAAGAATGGGAATGGGATTTCAGCTTTTGTAAAAGGAAGCTGAGTTGCCAATATCAACATTTCCAACACGACTTGACACTTGACAGCATATTGAGCTTCATTTTTCATGTCATGTATATTCTTTTGCCTCTGAATATTGAGAAATGACCCTATTAAAATAACTCACCACATTTTATTGTAGTCATTTTTCAATATTTAAATGAAGTACTAGGACAAACACAAAAAAAACAAAACAAACAGTAGCAACAAAAACTTGCCCCTTCCACCACGTGAGGACACAGTGAGAAGTGCCCTTAAGGAAGCTGGGCCCTCACCAAACACCTGACATGCTGGCACTTCGATTTGGTCTTTCCAGCCTCCAGAAGTATGTATACATGCACTTCTGTTTTCTTGTAAGTTACCCAGTGTGTGGTATTTTCTTCTAGCAGCCCAAACAAGCTAAGACAACCCAGTTACTGAAGGTATCAGATATGGACTCTGATTAATGTGTTTTAAAAAAATAGATGGCAGATATAAAAATTAAGAATCAGATGGAAACTCTAGAACTAAAAATGTAATTACAGAAATGTAAAAACTCAGTAAATGGGTTTAATAGCTTGGAGACCGGATTAGTGAACTCTAAAATAGGTCAGTGGAAAATATCAGGCTTACTCAGAAAGCAAAAGTGATGGAAAATATGCAATAAAAAAAGGATAAGAGACATATGGGTCTCAATAAAATGTTCCAATAAGAAATATGATTGGAGTGTCCTGGACGAGAAAGAGAAAGACAACAGGCAGTAATCATATTTGAATAGTCACTGGCTGAGAATTTTCCAAAACGGCCAAAAGAAATCAGACCTCAGAGTCAAGAAGCCTTACAACCCCAACTAGAATAAATATAAAGAAAATCACATTAGGTACATCATAGTGAAACTTGGGAAAAACAAAGACCAAAGAATAAACTTAATAACGTGGGGGTTCAGGGTTGGGGGCGGGGTGGGCAAGAACTATGGACTACTAACTTGCTAAAAGAAGAAAAAGATATAAGTCAGCAAATCGTGAGGCTGGATGAAATTAGGCATCAAACAGTCTGTGAGGCTCATAACCAACACCCTTGGAAAGGCTGCTGCAGATTAAAATATGACAAGGCAATCCTCTCACTAACCACACAGGGAAAGGGTCGGTTCGCTCTGACAAATCGTAGTGATTACACCATACGCGTGGTCGCTAGTTCTGTTAATGGTAGGCACAATCTCTGCCAGAAGAACAGAGCAATAATGTCAATACAATAAAGAGAGACGGACAATTTTAAAAACCTTTTCATCAGGATTTGAAACGGCCATAATTTTGTAATGTTGGGAAATTTCTTTTGAGAGTTGTAGAAGAACTATTGTAATAATATGACCTTAATTCCTGTTTAAAGAAGGACCATAGCCTGGTTAAGTTCAGCCTTATAAAAAACATCACAACCTCAGTCCTTTACAAACTGCCAAATTTTTCCCCCAAATTGACTTCTTTCATTCATATTTGTTTGCATCCTCTTCCAACAATAAATATGTGCAGTTATTTCCAGTGATAAGTAAATAAATAGAGACAAAAACAGATCAAAGCAAAACATTTATCTAAGTATCATGGAGAAACACCAATGTGCATGGCCATATATGCACATGCCTATCACTGTACATGGTAAGAATATAACTCCATCACTGTCCCAGGTGCTCCTTCCTGAGGTGAATTCACTGTCCTAGTGGCCTGAATCCTGATTTAACAATCTTTAATACTTCTCCTTCGGCAATTTATTCATTTTCTCCCATTTGTTTTGCAGAGATTTATTGAGCACCCACTGTGTGGCAGGTACTACTTTAGGCTGGGCACCTAAATGGAAGAGACAAGGTAATTAAGTAAAACGTATATAGATTATTAGACATTGAATAGTGCTATGCAGAAAACTTGGTAAGAAAGAGGTCAGCAATTGATGGGTGATGCAGTTTCAGATAGGGTAGCCAAGGAAGGAAAGGAAAGTTAAAGATTTGATGAAAGGAAAAGAGCATAGAAATTAGGGGCAAGATTTCTAGTCAGAGTGTCCAGTAAGTGCCATGGCCATGGGGCAGGAGCTGGGCTGGTGTTCAAGAACAAGGAGGCCCATGGGCCTGGAGCGGAGAATGCTAGGGACTGTAATAGGGGATGCCATCAGAAAGGTGCCTGGGAACAAGTTCCTAAAGGGCTTTATATATATATGTATATATACATATATGTGTGTACATACACACACACACACACACACACACACACACATATTTATTTATTTTAGAGAAGGGAAGGGAGGGAGAAAGAGAGGGAGGGAAACATCAATGTGTGGTTGCTTCTTTCCCACCCCCTACTGGAGACCTGGCCTGCAACCCAGTCATGTGCCCTGACTGAGAATCAAACCAGCAACCCTTTGATTCGCAGGCTGGTGCTCAATCCACTGAGCCACACCAGCCAGGGCCCTAAATAGCTTTCTGAGGTCACTGAAGAACTTTGGCTTTTACTTTGAAGGAGACAGGATGCCACTGGAAAACTTGTGCACGGGAGTTACATGACTGAAGTTGAATGCGAAAGGATCATCAGGCTGCTGTGTGGAGGACAGAGTGAGGGGCCAGGAGTGGGAGCAGGGAGACTAGTTACGAGGCTATTACAATAACCCCTGCCATAGAACAACGGCGCCTTAGCTTAGAGTGATACTGGTGCAAACGGTGAAAGATCATTGGATTCCGCATTCTGGCTGTAGTTCACCCAAAGAGCCAAAAAATTTTTTTGAAGTGGGCGGGTGGTCAAGTGATCTATAATTCAAATATTTTCCTCTGTAGTTCTCACCTTGCTGGACATTCCACTGCACGAGTATTGATGTCATCTATGATGTCATGAGAATGGTACTGTTAACACTGCAACCCACAGGCTGGGCAGACCCTGGGATCTCTTCAATGGTTCCAGAGAGTTCTCTAGCTGAAGATCAAGGCTGCATCTGTCAGACAATACTGACAATCTCATCAAAAAAGATATTCCCATGGTTTAATTTTATTTATTAATTAATTTATTTATTTAGCTTCTTTCTGTCTCTTGATGATCTTTTGAGGCCTTTGATGATCAGGGCAGAGGCAGAAGGCACTACCTCAATCTGAGTCTGTCTGTTCTGAATAGTCAGTTTCATTGTAATCAGACACAGTTGAATTGGCGATATCATCACCAACCGTTTTTGGAGACAGATCCAGGGGGCTGATCTTGGGGGTGGGTCAGACGTAACTCCGGTTTCCCCGCCGGTGCACCTCAGGTATATGACTTGGATTTTTTTTTAGTTGAACTTCAGTGGCATGGAAGAGGCGGCAGTTGTAAGATGAGCCTGGATTTGGGACATCCGAAGAAAGTCACACCTAAGTCTACTCTGTGCCAAAAGCCAAGAAAGCTAAAGAGCCAAAAATGGTCTGATTGATCAGTTATGGCAAAAGAAAAGAGCCAAGGATACTCATAGGTTTTTTACCTAAATCAACGATTTTCAATCAGTGTGCTGTGAGAATTTTTAAAAGATGCAGTACCTGACTATTTAGTCAGGGGCACTGACCTCTTTTCCCTTAGATTGTCAAATAAAAAAATGACAACAGCCAACCCAACAATAACCGTCAGTGTGAATGAATCAAAATTATACATTTTTTTGTCAGAACAGCAGATTTTTAGTAACTAGGTTATGTAGGCCATGAGAGAAAATGTTGAAATAGCTGGGAAAATGTAGGAGGTATCAACTAAAATGGAGATCATGGGAATGGCAGATTTAGGAGATCTGTTTTAGGACATGTTAGGCTCAGATGCTAAATTTCTAAATAATGTGTCTTATTCTGCATGTCCCATGGAGAAAATAATTCAGAAGGGAAAGTAATTTATATTAAATACTCTGTAGTTTTTCACAACTAATTATTTAGATTCATAATGTGTTATTGGGAGACACTCTCTTGGGTGTGGCTGCTCAGCACCCTATTTTCTCCACCTTTTCATGATGTGAAACTGTCTTTCTGCACCAGAAACAAGGTCCATGTGATCCAGCCTCAATGAGTCATGAACATTATGTCCTTTGACAATATGATGTGGTCCAGACGAACTCCTTCCTGCTACTGGCATGTTGGTACTGATACATGGAATTAAGAGAAATATTCTTTCTCTAAATCTGCAAATTTTGGATTATGTTAATCTGTGGTTGCCAGTCACCACCTTCCCTGACTGCAAGTCGTTCTATGGTAGAAGACCTTGGTGACAATACCTACCCAGAAAGACTATTGAGAGATAGAGGGCAGCTTTGAGGTCCTGTACCAGCCTCCAGGAAAATGAACTTCACCCTAGGACTTCATCAATACTTTGTCAATAAGTATCTTTTCTCCTCCTTCTCCGCCTCCACTTCCTTCCCTTCTTCCACTTCCTCCTCCTCCTCTTCTTTCTATGATTAGAACTATTTTGAATTGGCTTCTCTCGTACATAACCAATACAAATAGAATTTTTTACAAATAGAATTGGTTTGTAACCAATACAAACAGAAACAAAAGAAGAGTCTTTAAATATTCATTCACTTTCACCATGAAAGCAGAGGCATATCAGGTTAACAACATGATTTTTGCTGCTTTTTTTCCAGAACTTATTTGAGAAACAACGATTAAAATTGTGCTTTATAAAAAATAGGCATTGTTTTTGAAAATAAATTTAATAATAATTAATTCATATTCTTCTTAGATCCAATTTCCAGCCATCCATATAAATGGAAGATGAAATCATTAATGATAAAATGATATCCCCTCAAAAATTCCTAATCTACATTAAAATCAACTACTTTCATTCACTATCCTAGATATGTTTTACAGAAATTTCAACCCATGTGTGAGTTAGATGTTCCAAACATCTAACCTTCTTGAGTCACTCTTTGTTTGCAGAAGAAATCAAATATAAAATTGAAGTGACTATAGAAACAAGATATGCCCGGGATTCACTAAACTCATCAATTCTATAATTTGCCTTAAATGATTAAGAATTTTTTGTAATAACAATCAAGAGCCCAGAAAACATCCCAAGACAAACTGAGTTAAAATTAAGTCAATAATAAATTCTTGGCTAAACTCTGGATTCCTATTATTATTTTCAATCTCCAGTGTATTCCAGTTTATAATTATGTATTATTTATTGTATCAGCTGGTACACAGCTTACCTTCTAAACTCAACAATTAAGCACATATTTGAAATTCTTTTTATATCTGTAATGATTATTTTATAAATATAACAATGGCCTTGAGGTTGGGCCCAAAACTCCAAATTTTATTTCATGCTCTTTATAAACTACCAAAAGAAATGCATTTATTTCTTTTAGGAAATTCAGTATTCAAATTTTAAAAAATCAAATATGTAATAAGAGATTTCCTTAAAAATGTCATTTATCTTTTGCCAGGGGGTAAAACCTAAATTTTTAGTTCTAAAAATAAACTTGCCTCACCTCCAAAGAGAACTGTTTCCAGATGATAGTAAAATCAAACATAAAAACTTTTAGATAATATCTGGCAGAGAAAATATAAACTGTAAAGGAGGGAGATTGCTTGCCAGGGCTCCTCCCAGCAATCAGAATGAAGATCATTCACAGTGTTTATACTAAAGACACTTAACACAAATATGAAAAAACAAGATAGCTTTTTATCTTAGGATTTCATGACTCAGGCAACAGCATTGTTTTCTAATTTAGTTTATTTAATTCTCAAGTAGATCTGTAAGTCTAAGGATTCAAATGCCAAAAAGAGAATGAGAGGAGTCCTGAGGTGGTGTGAGCTGGAATCTAAACAAGAAGCGGGGGCCCGTGCATTATCTTTCTGTGAATGGAGATTCCTTGGGCAATGCCTATAGATCAGACAGGAAAAAAGGCTTTGCACACAGTCACCCATTGTTTAGTCTTTGTTAGAACCAAAATAAGTAGAAACTCACTTTTCAGGGCCATTCTGTGGGGACTGAAAAAAGGAATGCCATTGGGTCCCAACAGCGTTTGATGTCTTCATTTTCCAGGACTCCTCTGGGAGAGATCTGGCAGGCACGGGGAGTCTCCGAAGAGAAAGGCAACTTCTGAACCAAGTCACTTTCCTGGTAATGAGCACTGGGGCACTTCTGTTATGATAATGTGCTTTTATAATGTGCTTTTGTCCAGTAGAGCTAATAGAGCTGTGATGACATCATAGGTTCCGTAATGAAAAAAAAAAAAAAAAAAAAAAAAAAAAAAAAGAAAGAAAAGAAAAATAGAAGAAGGAGAAGAGAAAAAAAAGTCCCCAGAGACCCATGGAAGTCCCCAGAGATACACAGCTAATATTGGTGAAAGTGCAATAGACAAGTGACATATTGCATTAGGGCAAGCATGAAGAAATTGAAGAAATCACTAAAACTTTTAAGTTATTGTCTTCAACTTCAATCCACCTGGCCCGTCCTCCAGAAGGGTAGGAACAAGAAATAAACAGATGAAGATAATTAAATACACAAGTTTATTGTGTTGGCTACTTATCAGGGTTTAGCAGTTTCCTTAGACACAGGATTTGGGCATGCTTTATCCTTTATATGACTATTGGTGTATATGCAAATATTTTTAGTTTTAAAAATATGATCATATTGTAATGTAAAATACATTCTAAGGATACACTTCTAAAAGCCAGAAGGTTGTGCCAAACAGCTTTCTAGATTTTACAGCTCTCTAGATTTCCACAACTCAGCAAAAATTATTGGTCTTAGAAAAAGCCAAGTTCATTGTCTTGTAAAATACTGCAGGTATTAATCACAGCATGATAAATCTCAGAGAGAAAAGAAAGCAGGTATGAGATTTTTAGATCTATTACACCATTTAACTCCAAGAATGTTTATATGACCCACTGCACAAAGTTTAAATACATGAGGCAGTTTTGATTGTTAACTCCTTGAACTTGCTGGCTGAGCAAAGTGAGACAAGACATTTCTAAACAACGTGTGTGCTCTGGTACTGGTATCAGCAAATCTCTCTCTTTTCGGGGCTTCAGACGTCTGCTCAGCTCCATCAAACCTGCACACAGCGTGGCTGGGTTTTTCTTTTGGGTTCGGTTGTTTTTTGTTTTTTTTTTATTGAGTTGAGGAGTATTAGTTGATTATGAGTCAGGTCTGCTACTCAAAGTTACATAAGACAGGAGAGTTTTAGTGATAAATTCACTTTGCCAGAAAAAAAAAATGTTTGCTTAACCCATTCAGTCTGTTTCCTAGGTATATTTTCATCTAAAAAAGTATGTATTATAAAATATACCTATAGCACTTTGAATAATAAAGAAAATGTTCCATCCTAATTTCCCATATACTTACTGGATATACAGAATATCTTTCCAGATTTTTATATAAAAACTTGTACATAGTTTAAAGATACAGTAACATAAAATATTGCACTTTGTTATTTCCCTTTAATATGTTATCTTATATATTGTTTTATTCCTTTATAAAGCACCATTTAAAATTGCTGCATCATATGAAGATAAGAAAATTCACTTAACTGTTATTCTAGTATTGATTACCGCAATACTGCCGTAAATTACGCAGTATTTCTACGGGGCCCAGTTGTGAAGTTAATCCTATGCTTGCTTCGATTCTGGGGTATTGTTTCCCACCCTACATGACCCAAGCAAGGTTCTCTTCATTTTATTGAAAGAAAAATAAAACTTAACTTATATATATTAGTATTTGGACAAATTTCTGTGTTTTTTTTTTTCACTAACATATACAATTTGTAAATGGTAAACTAAACCCCAGATATTCCAATGCTATGATGGTGATACTGTTTTGTCCTGAGGCCCACAAATACACCCACGGAACACTTCATTCTATCAGTGTAATTGCTGCCGGGCAAGGGAGTTAACTGCTTGGGAGAAAGGGAACAGGATTATGATAACCAGGGTCTTCCTTCCAGGCTTACAAAAAGAAGGACTAATCCAGCTGCTTTTCCAGGGCAAATTTGCAAATGTATAGACTCTAAATTTAGATAGGATATACAGAATGTGAGGAGTAGCTAACATTTATCTTTTGGCCTCTTTCAAACCCTCTCCCTCCAGTCTTCCTCCTGCATTCTCTTCACTGGCCACATTTCATTTGTTGAATCCTTAGCCCATCTATTAATATTCTTGGGGAATTGAAGTCTTGGCAGAGGTGAGGTCTGACTCAGTCATAATCCTGTTGCTGCCAAGCCTGCCTCAAACTCCCTCTCCACCGAGACAGGTCTAAATTTAGCCCCCGGATGCGCTTACTATTTGTTCAGAAGTGACTAACCCTTAGGGACCTTGGCAGTAGGGACAGGGTAGAGCTGGGTGTTATCCTGGAGACTGACAGCAAAGTTGCATCTTTATCTATCAGAATCTAGTTGTAAAAACATAATAGACCCCAGACCTTATGCAAATAGGGTTGAGCTCATATATTTTAAACGAAGACACAGACTACAGCCTTTGAGGAGTTGTATTAACCAACTAAGATCATTTGGAATTTAAAAAAGGATATTTAGTATTTAAAAATAATTTAAAAATCTAAAATGCTCTAACATAAAAGCATCAATTATATAATAATGAAAGACTTTTTGTGCTCTCTACCAAGCTGGCAATATGTACGTACAATCCGAAGTTCTGCCTCTGATATTATAATAGAATGAATTTTGTGTGTCAGTTCTGGTTGGCTTCAGTAAGAGAGTCCCTCAAAATGTGTAAACATGGAAAATGAGAATGTGCCCTCGCTGATGTGGTTCAGTGGATTGAGTGCCTGCCTATGAACCAAAAGGTCATCAGTTCAATTCTCAGTCAGGGCACATGCCTGGATTGTGGGCCATGTCGGGGGCATGCAAGAAGCAACCAATCTATGTTTCTCTTGCACATCGAGGTTTCTCTCCCTCCCTTTCTCCCTTCCTTCCCCTCTCTCTAAAAATGAATAAATAGAATCATAAACAAAGAGAATATGCTAAGATTTAAATCTTACGGTAAATAATAATCTCATGATTTACTCATAATCACTTGGTCTACTTCCTCTTCCACTTACCAAGCAAAGTTACTCTTTGCTCCCTGTTTTAGAAAATCTTCCTAGAGTTGTCAATACTGGCTTTCTCCATTTCCTCTCCTTTCATATTATCTTATATGCACATTAACCATCCCTTTAGCCCCAATGTTCCATTAAAGTTGTTCTTGTCAAGGTCACTCATGATATCCAGATTAATAAATCTCATGTCATTTCTCAATCTTTCTTAAAAGTCTAACACCAGCATTTCCTCTTTCCTTCATGAAACATTTCTTCACTTGATTTCCAGGATACCATGTATTTTTTTATTCTTTCCTATCTGACAACATTGCTGCTTTCTTTTCATTTCTCAAATGTCCCGCTCTAATTTTAGAGCATACTGTGGTTCATCCCTTGATTTGCTAACTTTTTAAATCAATACTTACTCATATATTAGTCTGAAAGCTTTAAATACGGTATATCTATTGATGCCTCCCAAATTCACGACTCCAGCCCAGTCCTCTTTTGTTTGCAAGGGTAACCACTCTGCTTGGTAGAATATCACATAATTCAAAATTAATTCACCCAAAGCCAACATTCTGATATTCCTCCCAAAACATCCTCCTGCTTTCATATTCTTCATGATTTTAGTAAGTGGTTCAGCCAAAGCTTTTGAAATCATCATGGATTCCTCTGTTTCTCCTAGTCACAGAAACAAAATTTGTCAGTAAATCATTTGTATCTATTTTTAAAATTATTCAGAAATATATCATTTCTCATGACCACTACTGTTATTATCTGGTCCAAGCCATCAATATACCCATCTGACTATTGCATAGTCTCCCACATTAAAAAATTCACATAAGAGCCCTGACCGGTGTGGTTCAGTTGGTTGGGCATCATCCCGCAAAGCAAAAGGTCCCCATGTCCACTCCTGGTCTGCGCACATGCCTGGGTTGCAGTTCAGTCCCTGGTCGGGGTTTGTACTAGAGGCAACCGATTGATGTTTCTTTCTCACATTAATGCTTCTCTCCCTCTATTTTTCCCTCCCTTCCCTTCTCTCTAAACATAAATAAATAAAATCTTTTTAAAAATTCACATAAGTAATATAATATATGTAAGTCAAATAATATCACAACTCTACTCAAGCCCATCTTACCCAAAGTCTAAATTTTTTATAATGGCTTAAATTTTTTTCTTGCTCATCCTACTCCTTGAGAGACTCCACGCTGTTCCTAGAACTCTCTTATACAGAATTTTACTCTTGTTGTTTTCTTATACTGTGCTATTTTTCTCCCAAAGAACCACATGGTTTATTCTCTTTATTTCTTCAAGGCATTGTTCAGTTGTCACCTTCTCAGGAAAGTCATCCCTGATCACCATCCTAAGATGTATATTTCCCAAGAACACTGCCCAGTCTCCTTCTACTTTATTTATCACCATTCGTCATAGTATATGTTATACTCACCTGGCTCCCTCCACTTAAAAATAGGCTCCAGGAGTCAAAGGACTTTCTTTTCATTCATTATCATATCCTCACAGCCTAGAGTAGTGCCAGGTACTTAGCAGGCACTTGATGAATACTTGTTGATTAAATATATAAATAAATGAAAGGTAGAGGTAGGGAGTTAAGAGACTATCTCAGAAGTTCAAGTAGAAATTATGGTGGCTTGAACCCATGTGGTGGCAGTGGACATATTGATAGATTGCAGAGGTTAAGCAAACAGGAGTATTGGGGTTCCTGCTACTGCCATTTTTGTCATCATACAAGTAATAAATCTACATCGTACTTGAATGCATTTATATTGAGGGCACGTTAATGTGAAGCTCCCCTCAAGGACTTGATCTGCTCTCCATGTCCCTGTAGCATGCTGTCTCTTAGCTGAGAGAACTGAAAAACAGACCTTGGTCTAGGGCTGCCAATTAAAACACAGGATGCTCAGATATATCTGTGTTCCAGATAAGTGGATTAAAATTGAAGTACACACCAAGTATTGCATGGGACAATTTATATTAAATACATTTATACATGTATGTGTAAGTATTCTATATGCACTGTATATACTTGCAATATAATACACATATACATATATATCTAAGTATATGTATATATTAATATGTATAAATTAAAAGGCATGCATTTATACTTAATAAGTATACATAAGTATGCATAATATTATAAATACCTATAAAATGTATAAATGAATATATATATTTAGTATAAATATATACCATGTAATGTTTGGATGTGTGTCTATGTTTATTGTTTATTTCAAGTTAAATCAAACCGATATCCTTTTTAATTTTGTTTTGTTTATTTATTCCTTTGTTTATTGCTAAATATGGCAACCCTAACCTGGATTACTGCAAATTCTCTGAAACAACAACCTTTACTGTGAGGCAAACATGTTAACTTTTTGTTGGAAAGAGTAAGCCAAGTCGAACCACGGTTTGTGTTTTGTTTTTTTTCTCCTTATCCTTTTATTTCACTTTCAATGATAGGGAGCAACGAGAGATCAGAGCCAGCTCTTTAATTTGACTTGCCATTCTTTTATATCTAAAGAATAATTTTCAGCCAATGAATATAAATATAAAAAAATAAATTATCTCTGTAATCTAGTTAATAAACTATTTCTATAATCTAGTTAATTTATTAGTATGAAACTAGTAAGATTAAATTTATTTTATAATCTCTTTTGCCATCTGATTAGATACTGGCAATGTGGAGTAATCAATAAAAATGTTTATCTAACAGGCTCCCCTTAATTCAGCCTAGACTTTCTAGCAAATGGTAGCCAGGCCTAAGCTCTGCCAAGACCCTACCCCTACTCTCTCAAGTTGATGCTTACATACCTTCATGAGTGTGTGCTTACACTCAACATGAACAGGAGTGAAGCTAAAAGAATGCCCCCACTAGATGGATTCCTCTGGGGTGTTTGTTTGTTTGTTTGTTTGTTTGTTTGTTTCCTGGTGGATCTAGGGAAGAAAGGGTGAGGAAGCTGCTAGTATGCTTTCTCCCCCATATCACCTCAACTTCTTTTTTTTCCTACTTGATACCATGGACACAGGACCAGAACTGCAATTATAAGGGCTGGAAATAGGGGTGATTCCTAAGCAAATAATTTTGACTTTTTTTTTAACTTTATTTTTATTGTTGACTCTATATCAGATGTCCCCCTTCTCCCTATCTTACCCACTTACACCCAGTTCCTGTCCCCCTTCCCTCTGTCCGTCACCACACCGTTGTCTGTGCCTGTGGGTTACACATATATGACCTTCAGCTAGTCCCTTCGCCTTCTTTCTTTCAGTACCTCCTCCCACAGTCCCTCTGACAGCTGTCAGTCTGTCTCTGTTTCTATTCTGTTCATCGGTTTGTTTTGTGCATTAGAGCCTACATATAAGTGATAGCATATGCTATTTGTCTTCTGACTGGCTCGTTTCAGTTAGCATAATAGTCTCCAGGTCCATCCATGCTGTCACATAAGGTAAGATTTCCTTCTCTTTTATGGCCAAGTAGATTCCATTGTGTAAATGTCCCATAGTTTTTTCATCCACTCATCTCCTGATGGACACTTTGGCTGTTTCCAGATCTTGGCTATTGTGAGGAACGCTGCTACGAACTTAGGGGTGCATATATTCTTTCGAATTGGCGTTTCAGGATTCTTAGACTATATTCCCAGCAGTGGGATTGCTGGGTCACAAGGCAGTTCCATTTTTAATTTTTGAGGAAACTCCATAATGTTTTCCAATTGCATTTTAATTTTTATGTTGGAATTCCTAAAGACCTAATGTGGCAGGATGTGTCTTTACCCCTTCTGACAAAATCGGGGCTAATAGTTAATGCAGCTATATTGCTTGCATTGGTGGTAAAGATAACCCATTCGTTTTGTACCCGTGTGACCTTACCTTATGCTAATAGGTACGGACTGAAGGGGAAGCACTTCCCAGACTAGTACTGCTGCGAGCAATCTAGACCAGCACAAGGGCTGAACCTAATGTCTTCCTCAAAGCTGGAAGAGACTAAATATAAATGGAAAGAAGGAAGAATAGGTGGTAAGGGTAAAATAATGAATAAATGAGTTACATAATAAGGGAAATTCAATGTTATATTAAAAACTCAAAAGAGTCACAGAGCAAGAGATGATATCGTCTCTTAGCTGAATTACATTAAGTGCCTGAAAGGATGAAGCCGTCTGCTTGCCTAGACCACTTCTGCTTTGGGAACCTGACAAGATCCGAAGGAAACCTGCTCGCCCTGGGACACATACTTCATGTGCTATGGTGATGCACTGGAATATTCTTAATGATTGCATGGGATTCTAGTCATGTGCCCATATCATTTTGTTAGAAAGGGTCTGCAGTCAGAGAGTAAAGGGTGGACTATGAGATAATAGAAAATATGTATCTGTCTCTTCCTCCAGTTCCTGGCACAGAGCTCCTAAAACCCTATACAGGACACCTAGCTGGTATAATAGACAATTGATTGGTGTGGGGAAAAACCTTCACATATTTGACAACCAGAAGTGAAGTGTTTTGTGTGAATAGTAAAGGAGACTCAGAGGAAAGAAACACACAGTGGGAAAGAGCTGGGGAAAGCTGAGGTTTTCATTTTTAGATGCATGTTCAGTATAGGAGTTAAATAAATATTTGTTGAATTGAACAGAATGTACTTAGGACCCGACAGATGAAGCCTGCATCATTACCGCTCCTACTCAAACAGAAGACTGGCAGCTCAAAACACGAAACCTCCTGTCTACATTTTCAATCATTTTTCTTCATAAGAACAAAATAATCTTTAGTTAAAGTGAAGTTTATTTACATTCATGTAGAAATAATATGCAATCCCTCCCTCCCTCCAAAAAGACTAGTTCTGTATGATTGCAGTAGCATCTAATCAGTTACAATTGTATGATTTCTTCTTTTCCTGAAAGCTAACTACATTTACATTATCAGCATGACACATATAAAAATATCAGTTAATGTGAATTCAATCTGAATAATACCATGTGTTATAAGTTTCATACAGCAGGTTCAGCCGGTGGGAGTGCTTGATGTTTTTTTCCCCTTGTAAAGTTTTTAAAAACATTTTGGAAACTTAGGAGCTAGTGATAAGCTTAATTAAAATGAAACAGGATTTAAAAAAATATTTCAAAGAGTTATTTTAAGATACCTAAATTTTAGTAAGTCATTATACCAAATAATTATGAGTGCTGTAGGAATTTTCAAACTCTCTAACGTTCACGCGGTATTTTCATTTTTTCCCTTTGTCTATTCCAGAATTAAGTTTCTTTTGAAGCTTAAAAGTAGATTGTTGGATTTACTTTGTCTCACACTTTGAGTTTTTTAAACAAACACTTCTAATCAAGATTGTACCTCCTAGAATAACAGGGGAGGCAGACATTACGAATTGTCCGCAGTATTCATTCTCCTTTTCTCCTTTTTAACACCAGGACAGAATCTTCTGGACATGTCTGTGCCATTTGAAATTACATTTCTCAGTCATCTTTACGTGAGATGTGGCCGTGTGACTAAGTTCTTGCCAGTGAGCTGTAGGGGAAGTGATGGGCGCAGTGACTGATTCGGACCTCATCTTTTTCTCCTGTTGGGTGGCTGCAATCCAGTGTTGGTCATGCTAGAAAAAGTAACATCTTAGGAAAAGTTGGGTCAGTAAAACAAGAAACTTGGATCCTTGAATGATTATAGGGAACAGGGTATCCTGCTGAGGAGACCCAATCATCTTTAGATTTATGCGTGAGGGAAGTTATCTTTAAATCATATTTGAAGGGTCCCGGTTCAATTCCCAGTCAGGGCACATGTCTGGGTTGCAGGCCAGGTCCCCAGTGGGGGCCATGTGAGAGGCAACCATACATTGCTGTTTCTCTCCCTTTCTGTCTCCTTCCCTTCCCCTCTCTCTAAAAATAAAAATTAAAAAAAAATCATATTTGAGACGCTGCATTTTTAAATCTCTTAGTTAAAGCAGCTTAGCTTCTGGTCTATCTGGTACAATTTATCCGAATTCATAGGATTAACTTTAGCAATATAAATTGATGAGTTTTGTTTTCTATGTTTTTTTTTTAAGTTTTTACTAATTGATTTTAGAGAGAAAGGGAGAGAAAGGGAGAAACGGTGATTTGCTATTCCACATATTTTTGCAGTCATTTGTTAATTCTTGTATGAACCCTGACTGGGGACTGAACCCACAACCTTGGCATATCCAGACAATGCTCTAACCAGCTGAGCAACCCAGCCAGAGTTGCTTTCCTATGTATGTGTTAATTGACTCTTCTGTCCTCCTAGGTCTTTGTCCAAGGATCTGTTCTCACTATGTAAGCCCCAGTCATCTACCTATGCTACAGGCTTTACTAACTGGCATCAAAGGCAATTCTTGAAGCATTAGGCTAGATTAGGTAGATCAATCGATAAATAGCTGGTAGATAGATAGATATGATTAGATCATTCATTGAAATGAAGTTAATTTATTCCTTTCTGTTACTACTTACATATCTATATCTATATCTATCTATTATCTATCTATCTATGCCTGCTTTTCTTCTAAGTTTTAAATTCCTTTTTTATTATTTATTTTTTATTTCAACAATATCCTAAATTAATTAATTGAAATATCATGAGCTGCATGTTTCTGTATACTTAAAACTTTAGGATAAAGACTCTGAAATACTTCCCCATTTAAGGAGTTTTGAGTTTATTTTGTTATATGAAAGCCAAATATGTTAAAATATTGTGGTGATAATAATAATTGTCCACAGCACTTACCTAGTTGCAGTAGATGCACTGAGTTTAGTCTTCCGATTTTTTTAGTAGCCTTTACTATTAAGTTGGATAACTAACATACGGCATTTTCAAAATGATGTATATTGCAAAATCCTCCCATCTTTAAATAATTCAATCCAGCTTAAATTTGTTCCTCTGGACCAATTTAGAATCTTCTTTTCATCAGTCAGTGGTTTATAACATATTGTGCTTCCTCTTTCTCAGAGGGGAAGGGGATTTTGGTAACCAACATTTGTTGTGTAGTTTTTAGTATGAATGAGTTAACCTCAAGTTCCCCGTGTAAATATTTATTTCTATTCTCTAAATTCATGTTTTTAACTTGCATTCTGTGGAGCCTTAGTGGTTCTTCGGAGAAAAAAGAGTGGATAAATGAGCAGGCTATAGCATCACTTTACCAAAACACACCATCTTTTAATACATCTTTATTTTGAGTTTGTTATGAATTATCTTAAGACTATATGGTCCAAAGCTAAAACAAAATACAAAGAGAAAATGAAAAAAATACATACCTCTAATTTAATTTCTTTTTTTTTGGTTAGTGGAGGGTCCTTTTAAAGATGCATTGCTTTATATTTATATGCATTTTCTTAGTAAACCAGCTCCAATGCCAATTGGACATAGTTCAGTCAAAACAGAATATATGGAGACAGATAATATCTCATTAGCATGTCACTTTTCATCCTCTATTTATTACAACTAAATGCCATTGTTAGAGTTATAGATTGCTGAAAAACATACAACTCTAAAACTTAGTAACTTAAACCAACAGCATTGTTATCTCTTGCAGTTCTGTGGGTTGACTGGGTTCACCTAGGCAGTTCTCCCCTGTTCTTGGCACCATCTGGGGTTGCATTCAGATGTCAGCTGAGGTTGAAGTCATCTGAGCGTTTGTCTGGGATGCTTCAATGGCTGGGCCACTCTACTATCTCAACACAATCTCAGGGACTTTCTCCATGTTCTTTTCACACAGTGACTCAAGCATGGTAGCCAGACCCCTCGTATGGTGTCTCCCAGCCCCTAAAAGTACAAAAGTGAAAGCTGTCAAGCTTTGACTGGACATGACCTACAAAGGTATCTAAGGCATGATCTAGAACTGACACTGTGTTACTTCCTCCATATCTGCTGGTTAAAGCTAATCGCAGATCCAG
>PVJI01003292.1:54678-127077 GCA_004026765.1 Micronycteris hirsuta
TTTTTTTTTTTTTTTTTTTTTTTTTTTTTTTTTTTTTTTTTTTTTTTTTTTTTTTTTTTTTTTTTTTTTTTTTTTTTTTTTTAGTATAAGTACAAATTATATATGAGTCAAGAACATTGACAGCTGGGAATCCACTTGTTTGTTATTGTATCACTAACTCTGTACATAGCAAGTGATACGACATTCTTGTATTGCAATGAATTCCACAGTTAAATCCTTGTGCTCCATATTTTAGCCAATCCCAATGAGAAACCCGGCCTGGACAAGGCTCGGGTTCTCAATAATTACATCGCTCCTGAACAGCAGGATGAAAGCTGTTTTTAGGATAGGAGCTCCCTGGCCCTAGATAACTTGGTGTGGAAGTCTTGGAAAGAGATCTTCCCTTCAACTTGGAAGTCCATAAAAAAAGTTCTCCACCTGAATACACCCTGCTCTTTGTTCTCAGCAAGCATTACCAGGATCATTCTCTTACTGAATACATGAGAACTTCCACCAACACATTCTGTGCCAGAACAAACCCTGTTAAATTTCATTTTCTGATGATTCATTAATATACCAAAAACTACAAAATAGTAATTAGTTTAGATTTTAGTTGACAACTTTTCCAAACCTTATTCTTTTAATCAACTATAATATTGAAGAGATACTTCTTGAACAGTTAATTTTACATTTCATTTTAAATCTCAAAATTTTGTCCAAAGATTAAAAAGTTAGGGGTATGCTCTAGTTAGATTTTATCTGATGACTAAATATGTAGTATATATTGTACTAAATATTGATGTGTGTTTTGTGGCTCCTTTAAACGATGGGGTGCCTACCAGCAACTGAACTAGTAAATCCTCTGCTGAACTTGTCTCAGTAGGATTTTTCTCTGCTAAACATTTCACAGCAGCCCATCATCCATTGTTTGGGCATGTGTCTACTTCAGCAGTTAGGAACTGGTGGTATTTAATAATATAAAAATAATTTTCAAGTAATGCTAAGTTAGACTATAAACTATATGTGAGTTTTCTTCATAAGAACATTTTTTTTTCTATGAGCATAAAGAAGAACAAGCAGTTATCTTTCGACAAGGAAATAGAACACAGTTACACAGATCATTTCTCTCCCGCATCAGTGGCAGTAAGCCACCGTTACTCTGCCATAGGCCTGTATAAGCCTTCTTAATCCCCTCTTTTTTTTTTAGCAAAGGCAAACATAAGCAGGACAAGAGTTAAAAATTGCATTGGTGAGTGGACATGTATGACAAGTTTCATCATTTAGAATACCATCATATATACATTTATAACTTTGAGGTTTCATTTATGCAGCTGTGTAAATTAATCCATGATAATTATTTTAGATACTTTAGCTAGATACTAACTACTACAATGACTTAGCTAGAATCTCACGTATAATACATGCCAGTATCTGAAAATTTGTTACTCAAAAGCAAAACTTCAAAACAAGTCTAAAGACTGTAGTTGACCCTAATTAGATTCGCCAATCTGTACGTACACATGAGGGGAGATCTCCCCAAAACTGGTATTATCTTCTGGAGGGCGAGCCTCTTGTAGTACAGACTTCTCCTGCTAGGTGAGTGTTCTAAGAGCCCATCTGTATCAGTGTACCAGCTGGCGTTGTGTGAGAGTCTGCATTAGGGTTCAGTGAATTTTTTTTTTTTTTTGGAAGACTCTTTGGAGGCGTTTGCCCATTTCATGAAGGGTGATTTATGAGCTTACCTGCCCACACCAAGCTGAATGCTCAGCGGTTTTTGACCAAAAATGGAATGAACCTCATGTCCTACCCTCCCTAGTCACCTGCTCTCACCCTGAGCTACTTTTTTTGTTGTTTCCCCAGGTAAAAAAAGTCCTCAAAAGAAAAAGTTCTGCCAATGTGGAAGAGGTGAAACAAAAAACGGCAGAAGGACTAAAAGGCATCAAAATTGACGAGTTCAAAAACTCTTTTGAGCAGTGGAAAAAACATCTCGATAGGTGCGTTGTATCAAATAGAAAGTACTTTGAGGATGACTGAAGTTTAAACATGCAAGAATATATACAATTTTTTCTAAATAAATTCTGGTCTGTTTTTGGTGCCCCTTGTATACACACACACACACACACACACACACACACACACACACACACACACACTTTCTCTATCATTTCAACTTTTTTCATCTTGAACTTTATTCCTCTTAAGTTTGATGAGAGTTTCTTCTTCTTCCTTTACAAACTAATTTGATCTTCAAAGCTTCTCTGAGAACTTTATCCTGTGCTTTGACTCTGGCTAGGCTCCCTGACCATCTCAATTGATCATGAAAGAGGTAATTTTCCTTTTGTGTCCACAAGATCCTGCTTCTCTCCAACATTTCTCTATGTACCTTTTCCCCTGTTGGCTCAACTTTATTTCTTTGTATCAATAATTTTAAAAGTAAGAAGAATAAAAAGAAAATCCATAATGGAGGAAGGAAAATTATTACTAATCTGTATTAACTATATACTCAGAACGCTTCAGATACACCCATCAAACTAATTTCTTCTATATTACTTTATATTCAGTTACATCACTACAGACTCGTAATGGTTTAAAAAAAGAAGTGGCATAAGTAACTACAATTAAAAGGGAAAATAAGTTTGTTCCATACTCATAAAAACATTGGCAACTCTCAGATATTATTTTCTATATGCTAGGCACAGAGTTATGGGCTTTACTTTCATTAAGTTGTTTAATTTTCAAAACACCTCTCTGAAGCAGGTTAATTTACTCTCTGCCTTTACAGGTGAGAAAACTGAAGTACAGAAAGGTTAAGTAACTTGGTCAAGGTCATAGAAGAAGAGCTGAGTGCTGAATCTGTGTCTAGGGAGAGATTATTACTAGGGATGGTAATTAAGTGAGAACCAGCATTTGTTTAATGGAATCAGATACTTTCCTGGGCACTTTACACATATTATCCCATTTACAACTCACAACAACTGTATTCTAGAAGTATTAATTGACTCATTTTGAAAAGAAACAGACTCATAAACATTAAAAGAAAACTTGACTAAATGCAACAACTATTAAAATGCAAAACCATGTTTAAAACTTGATTCTCTTTCATTCAGAAACTTCTTTCTACTTAACCTTGTAATATTGACAGCTTTAAAAAAATTATTTATTTATTTTTAAAGAGAGGAGAAGGGAGGGAGAAAGAGAGGGAGAGAAACATAAATGTGTGTTTGCCTCTCACGTGGTTCCCACTGGGGACCTGGTACACAACCCAAGCATGTGCCCTGACTGGGAATCGAACTAGCAATCCTTTGGTTCACAGGCCATGTTCAATCCACAGAGCTACACCAGCCAGGACTATTGATGGCTTTTGAGCTGGCAATGAAATGAACTCTGCTCAGTACACAATATTTGGGAGAGTGCATTGAGTGGAGGAACCTTAAGGACAGAGAGAATGTTATGCTGTGATGCGGAGGTGCAGACCAGCAGGTGATACACCATAAACGTTATTCTTTGTGTGTTTTTTCTCTTACGGGGTGTAATTACTAGGTCGTTTCAAGGGCTAGCCTGAAGACACATGACATTTTTAGGAAGACAACTATAGAAGACTGATGAGAAGAATGTGGTATTGAGGATGCTAAAGATGGCATATCTTCCAGAGATGAAGGCTAACTGGACATAGATTGTAAAAGAAAATAAATTATCTAGTGTGAGTCTCAGTTTTCTGAGTGGGTTACTGGGTAAGAAGTGGGGCTATTGACCACTTTTAGGTGGAGTTTCTAGGTAGGAGAGCAGGTTTCGGGCAAGAGATGATGAGTTCAGTCTACATGTGTGTTAGTTTGAGGCGCACATGGAGCATAGATATATCCACAAATAGTTGGATGTGTAGATCTGGCTCTGAAGATTAAAATTTTAGAATTACCAGAATAGAGAGGATGGTTGAAGTTATGGGACTAGAAAATGTGCTCAGAAAAGACATGCAAAATCGAAGGATCCCCTGGGTTAAACACAGCAAGGTAGTCTGAGCAGAGTTAGAGAGATAGAAGGCAAATTTTAATAGGGTTCAAGATTGTCCAGACAATGAGAAAATGGATATTTGGAGGAGATTAATTAGACCATGGGGAAAGAGTCAGATTAAGGGTCAGGATAAGAATCAGAATTTTTGGTTATTGGTTTTTTCTTTTTTCCCCAGTGGTAATGGTGATGGTTCTTGTTTGGCTTAATGTTGCCATTTGAGTAGGGGAAAAAAAAAGAAAATCCTAAAATTATTTATATGTATCAAGTAGCAAATACAGAGTGAAATGTTGAAAACTAGAAAGATAAGGGACAACTCATGAAACAGAAAAAAAAAAAAAAAAAACTATTGGGAGACCAAGTCAAATTGCAGGTTGAGGTATTAGCTGTTAAAAGAAAATTAAAGATTTCTTCCTCTGAAACTGGAAGAGAATGAAGGAACAAAATGGATTTTAAAGAAATGATAATTATGGAAGTAAAAATTGAATAAGTTCAAATCATCCTTAATTTTCTTGGAAGAATTGGAGGTGAATTTATCTTCTAGCAGGAGCTAGAGAATGAATTATTATTATTTAATAGAACATTAACTATATTCAATATAAGCAGCAAGAATAAGGAAGCCACAACCCCGTGGCATGGGTGTTTTATCAAAGGGTAGTGCAGCTTCCAGCAATGTGTACCTTTTAATTAAAGGGTTAGAAGACCTCATGAACTAAGAGGTACTCCAGATTCCTTACACCCAGCAACTAGTGTTATTCTGTAGTGCAGAGAATTTGAAATACTTTAAGACAGAAACTGAAAATGCAATAATTTTTGGTCAATGAGTTAATTGTTGAAAAGTTCTCTATATATAATTAAAACCATTTGCTTTTTATGGGGTAACGTCATATTAGAAAGCTAGTTAATTATAAGAAATTAGATATGACCCTATCATACCCAAATCACATTTATCTCAGAACTTTTACTTTTTTTGACAAACTTTAGTACCTACTATTAAAATTCTAGGCCTAAGACAGTGTATTATATCTTTTTTTCCGTGAAATGTCTTCTAGGAGGAGATTCACTTAAAAACTGAGATAGATATATTGAATGTTCTGAGTTATTAACAAATAATGAGCAGCATCTATAATTCATTAAATGGAATTTTCCACCAGATGCAATTCTGACATTTGTGTAAGTCTTTATTTGACTTTGGAACTAATAAAACAGTCACATCACCGTTAGTGCTTCAAAATCCCTGGGTGACTCTCTGTGTCTTCAAATGCTTAGGAGGCGGGTGCAGGACACAGGCCAGGCAGGGCTGACCCAGCTGGTATGGGAGCAGGGCTGATAAATTGTTTCTTGAAGGACTAGATTTTAAACATAAATTTCTAGGACCTTTCTGATTTTCAACATAACAGGAAATGTATATGCTTATATTAAATTGTGAGAATTTTGATCTTTACATCATCAATATGTGACTGAATTTTTAGTACTGTTTTTACTTAATTTGCTAGATAATGCGAAGCAAACATTAAATTTGACTGTAATTTTCACTAAATTTACATTTTTTTACTTACATGACTGGTTATATTGACATTGGATATTAGCAAATGATTCCTAGTGAGTCCAAGATAATTTATGATAACACTATACTTTTCGTGTATCAAGCCCAATCTTACTTAACTAGCTATTTAACTTCTAGTGACAACAGTAGACATTATTAACTCATTAAAATTCACTATTGTGCCACCCAGATAATCTCCTCATTCCATATATTAAAATAACCATAGCTATTGTATATAAACACAGAAGCACACATATGTGTATGCTAGTATTACAAATGCTTTTGCAATGATTTTTCTAAGTAACTAAACCACATAGAGGCCAAAAAGAGGCTTTTCTTTTCTGGTATTATTTGGAAGGTGTACATAAAGATGACATTTCTTACAAGAATGGAGACAAATTGGTTTTATGTTCTTTCAGAGTATATTCCCCAATAAAAAAATAACAGGGTCAAACTTGGTCACTGACATTACATGATCTAAAGCCTGCTTATTTTTATCCTCTACCTTGTGATAGAAGCACTTTTTATTATAGTTTAGCATTAGAATATATATATATACACACACATATGAGAGATATATTTTATATTCTTTGTTCCCATCTGCTACAGATTTCATCACACCATTCTTACAAATAGTGTCCATTACTTTGGTCATCAAGTCTCAATCTCTTCAAAACACACACGGAGAAACAGACAATTTAACAATGGGCCTCTCGTTTTCATTGTTTAGGGTCACTTGAAAGCAGATCATTTCCTTGTCAGCCTTTTTGCCTAGCACCTAAGTTATATCTACAAATAGCTTCCATGATAACCATTTGTTTACATGTCCACTTGAAGAAAAATGCAGAACATTTTCCAGTTGAATATCAGGAGACCCCAAAGTAGAAAGCAGAAGTTTTTCTGTTATCAGACTGTCTGACTCCTATCTTCCCCCTTATAAAAGACCTTTTAAGTAAGCCTATTTTTGTCTGTAATCAAATTCTCCAGAAGTGGCCCTTCAGTAATGTACATGTGCTTCCTTCCCTGGTCAACATTCTCTCCCTAAAGCCACGAGTCTTCTGCTGCTCTTAGCGCAACTTTCTGTAAACTGTAACTCCCGTTCTGCTGTTTTGGACTGATAGTAATCTCTCTGCATATGTATTCAAGTACACAGTGACGAGCTGGTTGCCAGTGTTTCAAATCCAGCGGGAATGCAATCCGTGGCAACGAGGAAGCACTTAGGAACCACAAAGAGTAAATGGCTGCCATCGGGAATAAGGGCTTGCTATATCAAAGGTTTGGCAAACAGACATGCTTCGAGGACTTAATCTAATGATTTTCATCAACACTACCAGATGTGATATCTAGAAATTTGCCAGGCAATTGCCCAAATATACATTGCCCCGGATATTGTATGAATAAATGAGATTTAATTTTCAAATCAAAATTTTATTTTAGTAAACAAGACTGGTTTAGAAAAAATAAAAACATTTATGCTCACCATTATACATTTTGGCCAAATCATCAATATGTTAACAAAAATCACAATTCATTTGTAAGATACTTTATGCTGGAAGTTTTTACTGTGCTTGCAGTACAGCAGTATTGAATATAAAATGAAGAAAAAGACATATGAAAGATCATACTCATGAGCTCTTTCCTAACAAGCATTTTTTTTTTTTATCCTAGAAGTTTTGGTTTAACTTTTTGATTGTCTTTTGAACTTCTCTTTTTCAAAAAGATCAGAAGATGCTTAAATTAATAGGTTTTTCCTCAACTCAAATGCTAAATTGGTTTCTTGGATGCAGTCTAAAAACATATCCAATAATTAGAAGAGGAAAGGGAAAGTAGACAGTCTTTTTAGGTGTTAACAGCAAAGAAATTTCATCATCTAACCAAGAAAAGAAAAGAGTGTCTAGAAAAGACTTAAGTTGAATTACCTGTTGCCAACAGTTCAAAGAAATCAAAGTGGAATTGGTATTAATGACAAAACAAACATGTTCCATTGTCTTAAGAATAAACGAGGTACAGAATATCTGTACCCACTGAAGATCAAAGGATAATTTTCAATGAAAGTGTAGTATCCCCCCCAAATGAGAACCCTAAAAGGAAACGGAGTCCAAATTTCATTTTTTCTCACTTGAATCTTTAATAAGGGCAGAATGAAATACTTTTTTTGAAGGTGTCATATTTACGCGTTGAAATGTGGAATCTTATTATTATAGACTTTGCAACAGCAAAGTATCTATTTTAGTGTGTTCTGACTTGTTAGTATTTGAATAGAGATATTGTAGGAAGAAATATTTAAACTATCAGAGCAGAGTTACAGGAAAACAGCAAAAGCCTGCAGACACTGTTATAGCTTGAATTTTTCCCCTCATATCCAAAGTGGGCCGCTGGAGATAAGGGTATTTCTCAAAACACTCTCATTCTAAGAAAGCCAAGGCAGAAATATCCTTAAGAAGATGCCTCTGGTGTACACTAAGATGAAAAGGTTTAAATATGGAGTAGGTTGCTCGATCTTGAGACTTATATTAATATTTTGGAACACATTTTCATCTTATATCACCAGTTCTTGCCTGTCAGTGAAACCACACTTTCCCAAATGTGTCATGGTCTCTCCGTCCAAGGGGCCGTCTGTCAAGTTTGTACTATTTGACAAGCACTTCTTCTCTACTTCTCTTTTTCTTTTTTTCACACTTATCTCATTATTTATTATCTCATTACTTAGACTATCTGGACCTTAACATACCTTCCCCAGACTGGGTTAGATGCTTCTCTATCTTATATCCTATTTACTAAACAATATTATCATGATATGCTCACTTAAATTCTCAGCAATTTTTTTGGTGTTATAAGGAGGCTAAAAAGTTGCTGAATGTCATAAGATAAAACTTTCTAGGAAGTTTTCAATCCTGGTCAGCACATGTATTTATTTCCACCTAATCATCCCAGTTTGCTAATGGGTTTTTTTTTTGAACCACTGAGAACTAGAGATTGGGCATATTTACATGTTGAATATATGGGTTCCTGTGAAGACCCTTCTTGATGTGAAAAGTCCACAAACTATAGTCACTATGTCACTATCCAATAAGGTAATAACAGATATGGTGAGAGACAATGAGAGACCATGTGTGGCTTTGTCTCAAATGTATGGCTTTAATTTTATACTGTCTTGTTGCTCTATGACTCCTTCCAATGTTTCAATGTGTATGTTGATAGAGACGGAGGTAAAGACTGAAAGAGAAGGCAGTTGTGTTCTCCTGTGAGAAAAACTAATATTAAAGTTATCCCAGTTTTACTTCAGAAATTCCTCCTTCAGTATTCGTGTGCATATAAGGATGTAAAAGGAAAGAAGGAGAATTTTACAAAACAAATTCAAAATGACTTTCCTAAACAAAACACTATATTTCTAAATATACAAATACCCTAAAAATGTTTGGTACCATATTTTTCCTGGTTCTTCATTCAGAAGAGCACAGTGGCATGTGGAGAGTGTGTGAGTTAATGGAGATGGGCGGAGATGAAACAGGAGAGCTTAGACAATACCACATCAGGCAGGACCTCATAGATCATGGCAAGCTGTTTTAATTACACTCAAAATTCAATAGGAAACTATCCACAGGTTCTGAGTAGAGAAAGATACAATCTTATTTGAACCTTGAAATGAATACTTTAACTGCTACAAA
Source organism: Micronycteris hirsuta (assembly GCA_004026765.1). Taxonomy (NCBI): domain Eukaryota; kingdom Metazoa; phylum Chordata; class Mammalia; order Chiroptera; family Phyllostomidae; genus Micronycteris; species Micronycteris hirsuta. The sequence goes on from PVJI01003292.1 coordinate 63,877, forward strand.
GAACATGAGTAGAAGTGGAGGGAATAGTTCGGAGGATATCACAGTCCAGGAGAACTGTGGCTAGGATGGGTAGAATGGCAGTAAGGGTGGACGAGGTGGGTGAATTTAAGATCTGTATTCAATTAATTAGAATAATTAATGTGGGGGGTTGGGGGAGAAAAAGAATAAAGGTTTCTAATTTGAACAACCGAATAAAAATCGATGCCATTTTCTGATAAGGGGAGGATTGAGTAGGAACAAATTTGGGAGAGAAAGGTATTTGTCACATTATTGACTGGACATGTTACATTTAAAATGTGCTTGAAAAATCAAAATGAAGATGTCAGGTAGGACTTCACATGTCCGGCTTGCACTGGAGATATACAGGAGAAACATCCACTCTTTTTACATATCATTTAAGGCTGTGAGAAAGGGGTAATATCACAAAAAGATAGAGAAGAAAAGAAGTCCTAGAAACAAATAGCAAGGCTCTTTAAAACATATGCCACATCCAAACACTTCTCCCCACTTAATCTTTGCTACCACAGTCATCTCTCAGGTGGCCTATTTCAAGCCATTATCATCTCCATCTATGTTCACTCTTGCCTCCTACAATCTATTTTGTAACATAGGAAAAAGATGATTCTGAGGAAAATTAGGTCAGATGCGCTCTAAACTCTCCTAAAAAAAAAAAAAAGAGAGAATTTACATTGATCTGACCTGGCCCACAGTTTGATCTTGGACTTAATCTCCTTGCACTCTCCCCTTAAACCAGCCAGCCATGCTGCTCACCTCACCGTTGCTTATATACACCAGACGGCCTCCTGCCTCAGTGCCTTTGCACTTACTGTCCTGTCTGGAATATTACTCTCTTGTACAGGTGTGTGCCTCAACTTTTTGCCTCCTTTTACTTTCCACTCAAATAGTACCTCAGTGATTTCTGCAAACCCCAATGGCCATCTTTATGGGCATGTGACCTGTCTAGTTATGCAAAACCCCAATTTTAAAAGGGCTTATCTCTTGGATTAATGCATTGCTGTCGCTGTCTTAAAATTCTTAACACTACTTAAAACAGGGGCCCTGAATTTTTATTTTCCGTAGGCCTCAGAAATTATGTAGTCAGTTCTGGAACAACCAGCTGTAATCCTTTCTATCTTCCCAACTCTGATTTCTTTCATCACCAGAGTATATATCAACTTCTAATCCACTGTATTTTATTATTTGATTATTGTCTCACTCCATCAAAATCTCATAAGAACAGGATATTGAATATATTGTTCATTGTCATGTCTCCAGTGCCTCTATGACTTTCACACTGTAGATGCCTAATAAGATTTTCAAATAAAAGAATAAATTAGTAACTGGATGAGCTCTGATGTCAGCAGTTAAGATAGAGAACAATGAACAAAGAAAGGAGGGCATGATAGGGTAGTCATAAGTGAGAGAAAAGTCAAGTGTTTCAGTTGGAAATGTAGGGAATGGTGTTCCCACAGGAAGTATAGTCAAGTGTGTTGAGAACTACCAAAGGCCAAGTAGTCAATTGATCTTGAAAAGAATGTCCGGCATAAGCATTGTGGTCGGGATCAAAGACAAATGGGAATGACGGGAGATAGTAAAGAGAAGAGAAGAAGACTTGTTTTTAATGTTAGAAAAATCTCTAGGGTGTTGATTTATTTATCATGTACTATACCTGTATCTACATATCCAAGGTAAAGAACATAATTGTAGTCATGTAAAACTGACCTCGACAAAATTTATTTGTACCCTATGCCTATAAAACTCCAATTAATGCCGTACTCTTTCTATACTTTACTTCAATTTCCATTATTTTGAACACTTCTGGGGAAAGAGATGAAAGTATAAACATTTTCTCTACATTTAGGAACTTTCAAAATAATTTTTAAAATAAGACCAATAACAAGTCAAAAATCTGCATTTAAATAATATTTTGAGGCAACATAGAAGAAATATCACGAACGTTATACATAATAAATGATCTGTGACCAACCATTATTAGAGTTAAGGTTTTAGAGGAGAAAAAGATTATTTGGACTGTGGTGGTTAATCAATATGCTAGAATTCAAGCAGATTTTAAATGTAATCTGGAAGAATGAATATCATATTTGTAGACAGAAAATGTTAAAAAGTGTATTCCACATCTTTGGATGAATCCAGATCAGGAAAAATTAGATCAGAAAGGGTAAGACTGATTAAGGGAGCCAGGTTTTGAACGAAGTTTGTTTGGACTGGGGAGTTTAGAAAGTTGGGAACTTATATGAGACTGAACGAACAACATGGTGTAATAAAAATAGTGTTTACTTTGCAGTCATAGAGGCATATATTTTTATCCTGGTGCTGCTCCCCATTAACTGAGTAATTTCAGACCGTGTAGAAACTCAGTATCTTCAAACTAAAACACATTAACTATGGCATAATGTTATTGAACTTATAAGTGTGATGTAAGGGTTAAATTCACTCAAGTAAGCATTTTAATGCACCTAATATAAAATTATTTTCCAATTCATATTGGTTAATTCCCACACACATCCTGCATCATGTTACAGGAACTTTAAATGTTTGAGACTTGCTGTTTATTATCTAGTTGGAGAGAAACAATTAAAGATTTCTAAATAGGCAGGCATAAGTTTAAAAGTGGGCATTTTAAAAAAGTTAATCTTCTGTTATTGTGGAGAAAATTAGAAGAGAGACTGGCTAGGAGCCTTATAGGAAGTTAGACGTAGATTAATAAAGATTATTTTCTATGAACTTTCTCTTAGTTCTATCCCCTCTGTTAATGATACTCTAATCCTTACATTGGCCTAAAATATTAGACCTATGAAAAGGCAGATCTTACATGTACAACGTGATAAATTTTTACCAAATGTACAGACCTGGTAACTTTCACAGAATGTGTGGTACACACTACCGAGATCTAGATACAGGACATTTATCAGGCACAGACATCTTCTTAGTGTTTTCCCTCAGCCTTAACCTCCACTTGTCCAAAAGGTAACCACTATTCGGTAATCATAGTCCCAGATGTTTTGCTTGTTTTTAATTTTATGTCAAAAAAATCACAGGGCATTTATTCTTAGTGCATAGCGTTTTTCACTTTATAGGTAAGAGATTCACCCATGCTGATACACACAGCAGTTCATTCCTTCCGGTGTATTGTCCCAGTGTATGAATACATCACAATCCAGTTTATAACCGAGGAATAGGTGCTTCCAATTTTTCACCATTATGAATAATGCTGCTGTAAACATTCTTGCACATCTTATTTGGTGTACAAATCTATATACTTCTATTGGCTATATATATAGAAACTGAATTACCTGAACCATACATACTATGTGTTAAGGAGTATTTACTAGATCAATCCAGGGAGTTTATAGACAGAGCTGCTAGAAGATTAAAAAGGAACATTTTTATAACCTTATGGGAAGCAAATATTTTCTTAAAACTTTTTAAATAAACCACTAACTATAAAGGAAAAGATTGAAAAATCGATCTTTGCTACAATTAAGAATTTCAATTTATCAAAAGTCACCTTTAAGAGAGTAAAAAGCAGGACATAATGGGAAAACATGCTTTGAATTAATTTATCTAATAAAAGACTCATATCCAGGATGTCTAAAGAACTCATTAACACATCAAAAACCACAAAAATCAAGTTAAAAAAAAATAGGACAAAAGAAAAAAAAAAATCAAACAGGCTCTTCACAAAAGGGGCTGTCCAAATGGTTGAGAAACATGGGACAGGAGCTTCACTTTATTAGTCATCAGGAAAATTCAAATTAAATTCATAATAAAATATGCCTACTAACACACCAGACTATCTAGAATGAAAAAAGGCGGACAATACCCCACACTGGTAAGAATATAGAGTAACTGTGATCACATGCACTGCTGATGGGAGTGTAAGTTGATACAACCATTTCATTCATTTTTTTAAATATGTGGGTCATGCAAAACATATCTTCACGCTGAATCTAGCAAGGACTGCTGATTTTCAATCTCTGAGAACTCCTTCATGTAACAGATACGAACCCTGAGGCACAAAGAAGTTAATTGAAGTTTAATTCAAGGTCAAATAGCTAGAACGCTTGTCTCCTGCTGCTCAATTGGTGTTTTTTCTGCCCCACAGTGTGGCTTTCTCTAAATGACCAGACAGGAAATGAAGAGTAAAGTATAATGCTTTGAAATTTAACATATTTCTCATTGTGCAAGTAAAATCCATTTCATGCAATCTTAAATGAATAAAAGGAATTTAAATCAAATGCATTTCAATTTTGCTAAGGAAGTTTTAGGCTTAAAATAATAATAACAGTAAGCCTAGAACCACCTATTAGAGATTAGAATTTAGAAGGTTCAAACACAAAAGGCTTTTATAAAAAGATATCTGGGTATTAGTCACCATTGTTTTCATACATTTGAAAGAACTTAATAACCCACTTAATTATTTTTTTCTGGAGTACAAATGAACTGTTCCAAAAAGATCAATTAAATAATGAGAGTGAGAGGTATCTTTTTATTATAGGGTTTTTTGAGAATTTACTGCATTAAAGTTAATTCCCTTGCCATTATTGAGGAAATAGTATGGTTGTGTTGAAGTTTTAAAATTTCTACTGATGTAGGAAAAGAATCTTTTGGCAGATTAAACAATAGACTCTTTGGAAACACTGAAGCAGTCTTAAAAAAATTATCTCCTTTAAAATTGGTCCATCTTTAACCAGAAAGAGACATTTTGAGTTTTTTTTTTTCACTGCAAGAAAGCTTTTAATTTCACATTTAGCGAGATGAATCATTATTTTCTTTACGTAGGAATTTTATCTATAAACACTTGAATTAAATGGTTATATTTTTAAATACATAGATATAAAATTAAGTATAGTTAGAAACTACTGCTTCTTCAGACATTCTCTAGCTAAATATCTCTTCAGTATGTAGTGTTGAAGTTTCATCTGCTTTTAATTAAAATAAATGATCTGAAGCTAGTACATCAGAGAGACAATCCAAAAGGCTTTACAATGTCCAGTGAGCTTCTCTAGATTTCTCAGAGAATGTTTAAGTATTTCAAAGGTACTGAAAAGTTTCAGTTCACTGATGAAATTCTACCAATTACATAAACAATATATACAAATCATGTACAATTTGCTGGAGCCATTATTTCATTATTTTGAAAAAAAAGAAAAAGAAAAAAGAAAAAGAAGCGACCATAGAATACAACTCTTTCTGTGGGACAATAAAAGAGCATGCACTTTCCTACAAATATTAGTTCACATACAAAATGATCTATGGTGCTTTCCCCAAACTGGACAAATGTGTTAGCTGTGTAAAGGGCAAGGAACCAAACATGAGAGAGAGAGAGCTAAAAGAAAAGGAAATGAATTTTCGTAGCACGTTGTGTAAAACTTTGTAGAAAACTTTTATTCACCGCTATTAATCCTTCACTTTGATGAGAAATGTATTCAATCGTTATTCCTTTTTAAGAAAATGTTCTCAGCTTTTTAATACAGTAATTGTAAGACTTTTTTTAGACTTTAAATATCTGCTTTAAAGTACTTAGAACAACTAGTTACATTTATTTGAATTCATCTTTTGCCATAGAGTCGAAGGACAGAAAAAGTTGACCTGGCAGAGTTAGATTACATAATTTATTTCTGTAGAATATTGAAACAATAAGCAGAGACTTTAGTTTTTTGCCAGTTTTTTTAACATGTTAATGTTTCTATAATATCATTACATGGTTTCAGATAGCCATAATTGATCAATGTACTAAAAGGAACATTACAATTTTACTGTGACGGAGGAATCAGATCCTTCTCTATTCCTCCCTTCACCCTCAAGAACTACACAAACATACAGCCAGAAACAGAGTCACATATTCAAGACAGGACTCATCATATTACCATCCCATTCCCTAAATGAACGTGTCCTTTCATCAATGTTTTTTACGAGCTCATCCAGACTTAGAAACTAGTTTTCAGACAAAGCTTGGTGAGCAGAACTAAGTAGACTGAAAATGATCTTGTCATTCTCTTTACTTGTTTTGTTTTTAAACTGTAAGAGTATTTTAAGTCATACTTCAAATCTATAACAATAGAAATATAAAGATTTGACTGGGAGTGACTTTTCAGAAGAGCCTTACCAAAGAATGAAGAAGAGAAAAAATGTTTACTTGCACATAAAAATCTTCCCTAATATTTGGAGTTAAGCATTAGAGTTGGGGTTAAAGTCAAGTCAATTTATCATGGATTTTACCTGACATTTCTTCATCAAATGTATAGACTATAAGCATCAAAGAATCCTTAAACATACAGTTTAGGTCTTAAAATAGCAACTTGGGATCTTCTTAGCCTGTTTCAAAAAGGAAAAAAACGCCCTAAAAATACTGATATGATGCTCTCATTCAAATTCTTGGAAGATCTGAGATAAGCTTGAATGAAATCTCAGAAGAAACCTAGATCGTCACTGGTCTCCTGAAGACCTACTAGGTTTCTAAAAACAGGGGCGATTCCTTACAACCAGCCCTTTCCCACTGAATCACTCCCCATCCTTGGCTCTCTTTTACCTCAGTTATTGATAAACCTGTCTGTTCTCCTCAAGGTGACAAAGAACAGCCCTGTGTTGTGCTTATCCTTATATTTTCTACAGAGCTTCTAGCATTTGAAAAGAGAGGGCCACACAGGATTCCATAGGTATTTGGGACAATATAACTGGGTGACACTCTTTTCCTTTAAGTTATATGCTACTCTTCATACTTCTGCTGAAAGTATTTCTGTTATACAAGCTAGTTATATCCTTGACATTTTTATTGAACAGCACATATAATAATGCTAGATGATTGCTACATTGAAACTATTTTAGTTACTCTCACCTTTTACTAATAGCAGTAGTAAATCTGATCCTCCCAGCATTTTCTCACTGCGTTCTTCAAGGTGCGCGTGTGGCGGGAAACGCAATGCAGTAAAAATAGCTGGAGCTATTCTAGGCCCTGTTTGTCACAATCCAACTCTAGGCTCTTAAGCCCATCATCTACTGACATCTCAAAATCTGTTTGTTCAGAAAGGACAGACAATCTTTCACAGGACAGATGAATCCCACAAGAGCTGCTAATGAGTAATAAGGAATAAAATGATACAAAATTGTAACATATTAATATTGCAGCTAGGTGGTTTTGGGGAAATCATTTGAGTCTCTTTACCCATGTTCTTATGCAGAAAACATGAACTGGTTGATCTCTATGGTACTTCTTAATACCAGGTTTAAATTTGTTCTTATCTATGCTTCATAATTTGATTAAAATTAAATTGAAGAGCAGAGAATGGGGCATATGGTTGGTCACCACCATGGTGACATCACTCAGGTCCCATGAATGAAAGTGGAGGCTTAGGAAGACTGGAAAAATAAGAGAGATTCCTGCAAGCCTGCCCAGACACCCATCTGGGCTGACACTAAACAAGGACTAAGCGATGTCTTACTTTTTGATTTTTCTATCTGGTCCTACTATGCATTCAATTTGTCCCAATCTTTCAATATTGCATTTACATTTGCCCTGATCCCTTTGGCAAAATGATTTTGTCTTTGACTACTCAAGAATAATGTTTTCCATACAAGCTGCAAAACTATGATTTTATTCATGAAATCCAAATTGTTTTTCAGGATCGATACTTCTACCTCTCTAAAACAACAGAGACTCTCTTAGTTTCCTTCTCTAGAAATTTTCTCACATCTTTAGACAGTTCTTTTTCATGAACATTCAAAATTTATCCCATGAATCCTTTCTCATATATCCCTAGACAACAAGACAATATGTTATTATAGAAGAACCAGCAATTCCACATTTAGTGTTTATTAATAAAATATTTAATGTGTTATTAGTAAAAAAGACAATGTGTTATCCATTGACAGACAAAACTTGATAACAGAGGATTAAAAACAACAGAGAAAAAAGGCTGTCGACCTTCATTCTTTCAACATAGAGCAAGACCGGATCAGACAACCAAAGTATGAATCAGCTGGTATAGGAAAGAAGACAAAATACGGGAAAAGAAAAGTAGAAAATTACTTTTAAAAATTAGTTCAATTAAAAAAAATGTGAGACCATACTGTCTTATGCTATGCATTATTGACCTACTACATAATCATTTGGGAGGTCTGGGATGAATTTTAGTACCTTTGGACTAGAAAAAGAGGAATATGAAATACTAGAATTTACAAAAGAAAAATAGAAACCTAACTGACCAGTTCTTTTATACAAATTATTGCTCCTCCTCTCAATATGTATGTTTGTTTGATGAGAAATTCATATTCTTGCAATGAAATCATTTTTAATCCTGTTTTTTACAACATTTTGCTGCTTTATGTAGTATCAAACAGATTTTGAGAGTGGGAGCTACTGACGGCCTATTTGTACAAGCATCTTGTAAGGTGTTGGCACTGCAGGGAATGCGCAAGACTCGCCAATGATGACATCAGGCAGGGAAGGAACTTCCTTCACAATTAGCCTCATACTCAAAGAGAAGAAGCACCCACATCAGAATCTTACACATTAAACTGTGCCAGAACATTGGTTCAAAAAGTACTACAGGAGGAAGAATAACCACAGCCACTGTTACCTTCATCTTTGCCTCAAAAACCTTGGTTTTCATCCTAGAATAGTCAATATAAAACAGTCAAACTGATACTGCCTGCATGGCCCCACACATTTCTTGTTAAGGAGATCAAGTGAACCCTCTTGGCAAGAGCCTACTTGTGTAGCCTGGGTCTGCATACTCTTACACGCAGCCAGCCAGATGATCTCCTGGCACTTTTCCAATGACTCAATTACTAGGAAATACGTAAAGCATACTGGAGAATTTGCATCTTTCTGCTTCCATCATGGCTCTTCTATACAGAGTGTTGCAGGGGTTTTAATTAAAATTGTCTAGCTTTATGTCTATTGAGTCATAGCTTTTTATTATTCATTACAGGTACCTTAAATATACAAAACTGGGCAACCATTTTTAATGAAAGATAATGTTTTGAAAGGTAATAATGGGTCAAGAAAATGCATATGTATTAAATGTCTTTTTTAAAATCAAATTTTACATTTTTCTCCACATGAAGTATCTCTACCTTTCTCCAAAAGTTAGCATGTCAGTAGGTAGGATGAAAGTGTGTAGAGGTAATGACAGAATGAAATAAGTTTTCTAGGCAGTTGAACAAAGTCACTTAAAGCAGCATTTATCTGGGTATGGGGGGAATTCTCAACAACTTCATTCTTGCATTCATGTTTACTTTATACATATACAAATTGTAATGGAGCCATGCATATTCATTATCCATGTACTTCATCAGAATGGTGTCATTAATATTAAAGTTAAATGTGTGTAATGGAATCTTAAAGTCATTTAAATGTATTTCTGTAAGCTTAAAGCAGAGCTTTCTTGTACATGAGACATTGTGCTAGGAATCATGGGATTTGCTGCATTGTCACAAAGAATTTTTCCAGATGGCGCCTCAATGCTTTAGTTCCTTGCTGAATAAAATTACAGATCTACATTGAAAATTAATAGTTAATATAAAAGAGTATTTCTTTTTGTTAAGACTCATTCTGTACATAATTTCCTCCATTGTAATGACTGTACCCTATGTAACTTTCTTGTCTGCACAGTACAAACATAGTCCTACAAGTTATTGAATAAACATAGGTAATCAGTAATTTTCTTTTTGGAACTGAAGTTTGGTTAAGATATACAATATAGTTTGGTTAAGGTATACAATGTTTATTTGATACCTTTACATATTACATGTTTACCACCTAAACATAGTTGCTTTATCATGTACCATATGTTTTATTATTTATTATTTTTTTGCATGGAAATAAGTTTTCAGTTTATTTGGATAAATACAAAGGCGCACAATTACTGGTATGTTTAGTTTTGTAAGAAACTTTCTTTTTTTGTTTTTTTTATTACTCTATTGTTTTTCAATTACAGTTATCTGCATCCTCTCCCTTCCCCTCCCCTCACCCCTCCAACCCCACCTCCCTCCCCTGCCTCCATCCTTCCCCTTGGTTCTGTCCATGTGTCCTCTATAGTGGTTCCTGAAAACCCTTCTACCCATTGTCTCCTCCCCCCTCCCCTCTAGTTATTGTTAGATTGTTCTTAATTTCAATGTCTCTGGTTAAGTTTTGCTTGCTTTTTGCTTTTGTTGATTATGTTCCAGTTAAAGGTGAGATTATATGGTATTTGTCCCTCACTGCTTGGCTTATTTCACTTAGCATAATGCTCTCCAGTTCCATCCATGCTGTTGCAAAGGGTATAAGCTCCTTTTGCCTTTCTGCTGCGTAGAATTCCATTGTGTAAATGTACCATAGTTTCTTGGTCCACTCAAAGCCACAATGAGATACCACCTCACACCACTCAGAATGGCCATCATAAACAAAGCAACAGATAACTCTTGAAGGGGATGTACCATATGTTTTAATAGTCAAACAAAATTAATCCCATAAAAACAGAGCAAAGTCAGTAAAGAGTATAAATAGTTTGAAAATATTCTAATTTAAAATAAAAAAATTTTAAATGTAAAATATTTTAATTTAGGTTACTAGGCAATGGTATCTATATTTACAAACTAAATGCAAGTGTTTAAATCACATTATGTTAAAAAGATCTGTGACCAGTGATTTCAACTGTTAAGTATAAGCATTGAAAGTTATGTATTTCTTTGAGATTTAAAGGTACTCAGATTCTTCATCTTGTAATTGGTGTTGATGATTTTTTTTTACACTAGAGTTTTCTGTTTAAAAGTCTGTGTTCTCTAAAATCTAAGAACATGCAAAGTAATAGATGCTATGCTAGATAGTTGAAATCAATGCTGTAGTCTACTTTAAGAAATGGAATGATTACCGACTAACTTCATCCCGACACTAGGCAGTAGTGTGAATCAGACATAAGATAATCAGATATATTTATTTCAACTTTTGTTTCTTTTATCTTAATTAAATACAGAAATTTTATTTCCACTGAAATGACATTCTTTTTCAAAGTGAACAAATTTAGAGAGAAAAATGAAACTCCAAGGAAGAACAATGACAATAATATTTAAAAATAAAAATTGATGAAGACATAGAAGTGATATAAGGAGAAATGCTCTCAAAAATTTATTTTTAACTTCTGCTGTGTGCTAAGCTATTATTTCAATTAAACCTAAACTCTCTTTACTATTGGTCGAGACAGATCGTTTTGGTAAAATACAAAATCTATCCCAATTGTGAAGACTATAATCTCCAAACTGTACTACCGAGCATTATTAAAGGTATTTAACCTAAAAGTTCTTTAAAATTGTCAAAGAACTTCCATTTTATTTTAAAAATATGAATATTACAGAGCCATATGTTTACACGGAAATTATTATATATAAAGCTGAGTCTAAGGAATACTACATAGTCATAAAAATATAAAATTATACCCACTTTTAACTATGTTTATATAAATGAGATTCGTTTAGTGTAAGAGCAATAATTTTAAAATAATATATTTCTCTACTTAAAAAACCTTCATTTCTAAACGTGACATGAGACAAGTATCTTAGATCTTAACAAACAATAACAAAAATATTTTACACCTGTTTTGTAACATTCAAGCATATCCCAAATTTTACACGAATCTCCTTAACGCCAAACTATACTTTCCAATTTTTTCAGTTAAAGGGGTGAATGAAATCAACCACCAATAAATAGCCATTCAACCCAACTGATGTACTCAAACGGATCTGCGGGAATAACAATGTCCAAAATATTTACATTGGTCATCCATTTGTAAGGTCTTACTTTTCTTTTTTTTTTTTAATGTTTAATTTTATAATTTTATCACTTTCTGAGAGAAATTTAAACTAGAGCAAATTGAGAATAGCCTTTTTATTTTCTCTTTGCAGTGTTACTTTGGCATGCACCGTCTTTTCTGCAGGCTCTTGGCTAGTGAGGGCTGCTGCTCTGGCCTTTGGGATCCTTTCTGCTTGCAGACAGGTCAGCTCTCAGACTTTCTCAGGCATCTCTCTAACGACCGAGAGACCCAAAATGTGTAGAACAGATAAGAAACAGAACTTGTTTGGGAGTTGAGATGATTGAGATTTTTCAAAAGGACATTATAAAGGATAAAGATCTAGGCTTCCTTGAAAAGTCTTAAAATTTAAATTAGTATAAAATTTAATGGATATGAATACTGAAGAAATGCTCTTCCATATATATTTAGTGGGTTAAATATTACCTAAATTATTGGGAATCTGTTGATTTACGTACATAAATATCAAAGTTAAAGTCCTCAAAATTAAGTTCTATTTATACGCCAGTGTATTCCACAAGGACTTTATGTGCAATTAAAGGGGGCAAAAGACATCTTCTATGGGAGAAAATATAATGACTATGCTGTCCACATTGTAAAGAAACAAATGAAAGTCTATCAATTGCTAAAAAAGAGTAAAATGTTATATATAAAACTGTACTAGTTAGCTAGCTCACCAACATCTTCCCAATCTATAACCTTATCCTTCAAAAAACGTTATTTCTACATTTCTACAAAAGAACCTCTACACATACATGGGAACGCTTTTGGCTCTTATTTCCTTCTTTTTTAGGGAGAAAGCGAAGGAAAAAAGTTTGTTCAAATAATGTTAGATAGCTCTAAAAACCAATAGACACCTTCCAACAGTAATGTTAACAGATATTATTGATATATATTATTAATATATAGTCATTCTTACAGTCCTATTGTCTTTATTAAGTATAGACAACAAAGCTTAAGTTTTATAACAAAGCTGATTACAGTGTCTGCTAGTTGTTTATTTTTATGGACTTTAGACTTTCACACCTTATTTACAAAAATATTCAAGGTTTTCAGAGTCTAAGATATGTAGTTGTAACAGCTATTAAATGATTAGCTTTCCAATTAGATGGCCAACCTTTATCAATTTATATCAGACTGTAGCTATATATCTGCCACTCACATACTACATCTTCTGGTTCCCAACTTTAGGCACAGCCCATTTTCTATTAAGTAGCCAAAAGCTGAAATAAAGCATTCATACTTTGGGGACAAATGACTTATCTTTCAATTGGAATTTCTGAGATTTCCAGGGAGTGATCCTACACAAATTAATCTCTCTAGCCTTGTCTCTAAGAATTATATTCCATTAAGCATGCCTATAAGTTGACACTTTGTTACCAGAAATTTAAAAAAAACACATAAAGAATTAAATGGTTAGAGGAGGAATTGGTTCCAAGTCTAAAGCATGAAATAATTTTTTAAGAGTCAAATTATCTTCCAATCATTGCCATTCATTTGCCCTAAGATAACTTACTATACTGTATAGAGTCAGGTATTTTAATAGCCAAAAATCAAAGCTGCAATAAGTTACATTTTATACATTATTTGTTCAAAATTAAAACATACAAGCAACTTTTAGCTATATTACAACTCGAAAAAATACTGACTGTCATTATTAAGAGTGTTTCCAAGACAGACTTTTAAATATGGCCTGTAACCACTTTGCTGGATTTATTTCTGTTATAAATGCACACTCAACATGTTTTCAATAAGTTAGCATTGGGGTTTGCTGGGCACATAGCGTTCTACTTACCATACTACCTCTGCAGCCAACCTCATATTTGAAATATTAATCTCTCATAAGAGTGGCTTATTCCTGCTGTTGAGGTCATTTTTTATTTATTCTTTTTTAATAACCTCATGAATAGTTCTACTTGGCCTTTGCTTAATATCTTTCTAACCTGGCTTTGGACTTTCTTCTCTTACATACTAATGGAATAACCATCTTGGTCCCCTTCCCCCCATTCTCTGTGTTCTAACAATGAAAACCACAGGAGAAGTTGAAAGTTAGAAGATAAAAATTTGGAGAGGCCACAGATGAATCATATATTTGAAAATATGCAAATTACACATTTGGAAATATGCAATGCTTCAGTCAGTACACATACATTTGAACTACTTATTCAGATGAGAATTTTACTTTAAGAATTCAAAAATTAATGGGAAAGAAAAAATCGATTACATAGATTTTCCTTCCTTGTGCTTTTAGGCACACACCTCTCTTGCCCTGAAATTGCTGAAGTTTTAAACACAAGATGCCAAGTCATGTTTTCATTGTCTTCTTTGATCTCTGTTGAAATTGCATATGGATCTCATCCAAGATTAATAACTGTGAATCTGTTCATTTAACAGTGCAGCAAGTTTGTAATCAATGGACCTATACATATAGCTGAAATGATCAGTAAGTCTGAATGAAGCTAACCATGTAATTACAGAAAAAAAATTTTGACAAGTCATCTATTTCTTTGTGTTTCAACAACGTTTACTACTACAATATTGAGATTGTTTGAAAGTAAATGCAATCAGAAAAATGAAAACTGTCTCTTCACAACATCACTTTTAACCTTTAACGATCAAGAGGGGAAGTGTGGTCTTGTTAACAACACTGTCTCGTAAATAGAGCATTCTATTAAGGGACTATATTTTTAAGAAATGGTCCAAATTTTCTTCAGATATTGCCTTCAGATATTCTTCATAATAACTTAAAACTTACAAAATCTCAGAAAGAATCTCAACAGGCTCATGTAGAGAAATTTGGGCACAACTTATATGGGAAGTGGGGGTGGACAGGGCAGGGGAGAGCAATGGGGTAAAATGGGGACAACTGTAATTGAACAACAATAAGCAAAAAATAAATATAAGCAAAATAGAAAAAATAAAAAAGTGAAAAAGCTTTCAATCATTCTTTCCTAGCTTAGTTTAAATTCTCAGCAAAAAACACAGGATTTTTGTTTGTTTTGTTTATTTGCTTGTTTTGATTGATACTTACTCTAATTGGAACTTTAATAAACTCATCTATAGAGAGTTCTCTTATTGAGCCTACTCTCATTTAGTAAACATGGTAGTTTACTAATTTTGAAAATAAGATTTCTTTAACTTTCTTTAGTTATGTGTTCTATTTCTACCACATTTTTGCAAACAGACAATATAAAATAATTTTAATTACTTCACAAAAATGAATGAAACTGCATGTATATGTTTTGGAATATAGGTGTGTTTTGGTTAAAATTAACATAGTTTAATGCCATGTTCCTTTATATATCACTGGGTCTTTTCACACACTCAAAAGATTTTCATTGCTATCTTTGAACTAATGTTAGTCACAGTTTTTTTTTTTTCTCTAATTTTGACCATGTCTCTGGACTAAGAACTCATATATATCCAACTGCCTCCTGGATTTCCCAACACCCAACACTGTATACATGATCTTTGTACACCTGAACTAGTTCCTGCCCAGTCAGATCTAGAATTCACAAATTAGACACTTGTAATTCAACCATGACTACTTGTTCTTTTTCTCTTTATAAAACCCAATAAATCCTGATATTATGCCATGTGTTCTCTTAATTATGTTGTATAATTTATTATTGTGTTTATAATAATTGTAGCAATTGTTGTCTTGTATAGTTCTTATACAAGCCACTCTATGTCTCCATGCACTTGTTGGAGGTACTTCCCCCGACTAAAGCGCTGTCCCCAACTTCCTTCAACTGACTGTTAAAGAGCACATGCTTGAAGTCAAAGCTGATTCCAACTCTGTCACTATTTACTGTATGTCACTTGCAATTTTGTTCATTCTTTTTTTGCTTAGTTGGAATATCTGTTACATGGGCATTTAAAAAGAGAAATAACTGTATACTTCATGAAGTTTTTATAAGGATCAAATTAGATAGTATGTATAAGATATAGCAAAATAATCAACATATAGTAAGCAATCAGAAAGTTTATTTTATTATTATTATTGGCACAACTTAAGTATCACCTCCCCCATGGATCCTTCCATGAATCCTCAGTACTTATTACTGCTTCTCTTATAAGCTCCCATACAAATTTAAGCCCATTTCTTAAATTGCTTACTACAATATATTGACATTTTCTCTTCGTATGCTGCTTTACTATAAGTTCCTCTGGAGCAGAGATTCTCTCTCTTTCTTTCTTTCAGGTTTTATTTATTTTTATTTTTATTTTTATTTTTAGAGAGGGGAAGGGTGGGAAGAAGAGAGGGAGAGAAACATCTTGCATGCCCCCCACTGGGGACCTGGCCCTCAACCCAAGCATGTGCTCTGACTAGGAATCAAACTAGCAACCCTTTGGTTCACAGCCCTTACTCAACCCACTGAGCCACACCAGCCAGGGCCAGAGATTCCTTTTTAATCATCTATGCATGCATTTAACATAATTCCTGGTACAAAGTGAGCATTCAGTATATAGTTGCTGAACGTGATTGCATACTACAAAGTAATCAAGAGATTCTGAGTGATTTCATTAATATGTCAAAAATTAATAAATGAATAAATGAATAAATGAACTTTTATGAAATATCTTTGTGATAGATACTATTCTAGATACATGCCAAAAGACATACAGTAATCATGTGAAATAATAATTATCATCTCCAATTTATAAGTGAGATAATTAAGATTTGGAGTTTATATGACCAGATCATATTGCTAGTAAGAGTTATAAATCAAATTGTAATTTTCAGCTCCAAATTGAAATATTACTTATGAAAAATATAATTATATATTAGAATCAAATTATTGGTAAAATTGTTAATTTCTACTTTACTCCAGATCAGGATTTTTTAACCCAACATCTGAGAATGGCCTTCGAAAGGTCTATAAATCTTCTACGAGACCACGTGCGATTGTGTGTATGTGTAATTTGCTGGTAATAGCTTCTGTGGCTTTTATCACAGTCTCAAAACAGTCTATGACCTGAATGAGAAAGGTTATGAAGCAATGTTCCTGATAATGTTTTTTTCATTATTCAAAATATTTGATTAAACCGGTATACTTTATTTCTTATTACTACTTACCATAGTTTTTGGACTATAGATGCACCTTTCCCCCAAATTTGGGAGGAAAGTGGGGGTGCACCTTATAGTCCAAATGTAGCTGAATTATAGTCTGAATGCTATTTATGTTAAATAATTTACCACATTTTTTGCTTCAAAAATTTTTTTCCTGTTTTCCTCCTCTAAAACCTAGGTGCATATTATGGTCCAAAATATATGATATTTGCTATCAGATGACATGTAAAATCAGTGACCAGTGTTAAGAGAATATGAGTAACACAGCTTAGTTTTTCATTTCTTAAGTACAATAAAGCTAATTAATTTGACACTAATTTTTGAAAGTGACATAAAGTCATACATTTTTCTTGACTCACTAAATAATCATAACTTTCAGAGGAAAAGCTTATTCCACTTAAGCCAAATAATTTTCAAATATTAATTATTTACATTAAAATATGTTAATTATACAGCATATTATTTATGAAGGATGTCCCAAAGAAACTTATTTGACAATGTTTTGTTAGTTAGTGGTTATATATATATATATATATATATATATATATAAACATCATTATCTATTTCAAACAATATTTTAATGGAGAAGTTTTAACTAGTTGGCCTCAATGTTCCCTTCTGATATGGTAATATTATTTAACTTCTGATTCATGTGGATAATTTAGACATTTTATTTTAAAACCAACTATTACTCAAACAAGTCATAATTGTGCTACTAAAAATCTATGAAAAATAATAACATGTGCTTTTTATTTTTTAAAATAGTATTTTTTAAAGACTTTATTTAATTATTTTTAGAGAGAGGGAAAGGGAGGGAGAAAGAGAAGGAGAGAAACATCAATGTGTGGTTGCCTCTGGTGTGCCCCCAACTGTGCACCTGACCTACAACCCAGGCACGTGCCCTGACTGGGAATCGAACCGACGACCCTTTGTTTCTCAGGCCAGCAGTCAATCCATCGACTCACACAGCCAGGGCACCATATGCTTTTTAAAGAAAAAGAGCCCATCCGGGCTGAGATGCCACAGGTACATTTATTTGACCATTGTCTCACCTTTACCACCTATGTGCATATCTCTTCCCCTTCCTGTGTCTACAGCATCAGCGAAGTATTCATTAATACTTTTTTAAATCTTTTGTCAATATTTCCTTGCCTTGGATTGGTCACTGGAATAGGCAGTGCGTGTCACGGCCTTACCCATTTCCAATCTCCTTTTAACTTGTCGTATTCTAAATGCTGAAGGACCTAAAAACTAAACTTTTCGGACTCCCTCGCTGCTTAGGACCTGGGAATTCACCCAGTTCTCCCAAGAGAAACCAGCACGGAAGTCCTAGAAACAGAAAGTTGCCTGGAAACTTGTGTAGGTAAAAAATAGATCACACCTTCTAGTGAGTAAGGTGACGGAATCATTTAGTTCTTCTGAGGGTTCTATGGTGGATTGTTTCGGACTCCACTTTGCAGAATCATAGGTGTCATGTGACAGGTGATGAAGGCAGTAGCACACCCTCAAAACAGTGCCACCTAATGTACTCTACTCAGACAACAGGATCTTACGCATGAATGCAAATTAGCACACCGCTTCTCATTGAGAAAACCTCGCTACGAAACAAATTATCAACTCAACTGAATAGTATGCCTAGCAACACGGTTCATTTGCAATCTGGCACAGGACTTTTTCGCACACTAACTAGTAGACAGAATGTGGATCAGCACCTTGTCCACAGACCGCTCCTTGAACAGCACTCCCTTAGGTTGTTGGGCATTTTTCCTAGTCGTTTTTTTTTCTTTCCCTGAGCTATAGCAGTGTCTAAACCTGATTCTTTGAGCTTTCAAATGATTTTGTTAATTGTATAGCCCTTTTTTTTCTTATATTAGCTGTAAGGAAGTCTGGTTTCCATAACTAATACAGCTTGTACATGGAAAATTGTCCCTGGTAACTTTACGCAGTGGTCAGGGAAACACCAGTCTTTAAGTCACACTATTATTTTAAATGCAGCCTTTGATTGCATATGGTTTGCACTCTTAGACCTTCACTTGCTTTTCAACAAATCCTACACTTCCTTGCATGGCTACCACAGCTTAACATTTCTTTCGTTCATGAGAACAATCCTTTACAGGATATTGAGTTCTCAAATTTCCTCCATGATTTTTTACCTTCAGTGTATCCTTTCTTGCCTGACTTTATATACATTTTTTAAAGCTTGGGAATGGCAGTTGTGTAATAATTATATTATACTTAAAATAATTATGATTATGTAACACATGTTAAAAATTATATTCATATAATAGTATTCACATCTAAAGAGTTCATAACATGTTTCTAAAAGAATAACAAATTAGATACCTTTAGAGTAAATCAGGGGAGCATCACAGCCCAGGACAATGATGAATGGAGTGTAAATGGCATACGAGATGCTGAACTAGTCATAGCCTTTCTACAAATTAAGCTAAAGAGAATTTCCCTGCTCTCTCAGGAGTGATTACAGGAATTTATAAGTTTTAAAATATGTTTTAATTTCAAACAAAACATAGAATTGTTGAAAAATAATTTAGATTTGAATAAAATAAAAGGTTCCTTGGCATTTGTCTCCCATTCCCCCAAATTATCTACTCCTAACAACTAGTCATGTCTCCTTTTAAAACCTTTTTTTGTTGTTGTTAACCTTTTTTTTTGTTGTTGTTAAGGAAAGAAAGGATACCCAATATCCCATGCACTCTCCTGTGTTCTCCAGCCTCCTGGCAGTTTGGCAAGTCCGTTTGACTAATTACGCCTATAAATAAGTAGAAATGATTTGTGTCTCTTTCAAACACAGATAGCACTTGAAGTCCTATACTGTCCTCAGTTTCTCTTTTTCTCCTGCCAGATCAACCAATCGACCTTTTGCTTAGGCAGCAGAGCCGAGGGTTGAAGGGCCAGGGTCACTGAGTCACTGGGGAGGGCAGCTACCCTATGGAGTCAGCCAAGCTCACCACGAACTCACAACAGTGAGCCATATTCTTCTTACTTCAAATCACTGAGATTTAAAGATTCTGTCTTACCACAGAAAAGCAGCTCCTAGCCTACAACTATCCTATGCATATAACATACATACATAGAGGTAGATAAACAAGTGTATATAAAATAATTTCATTTTTGTTCTTTCAAAACTGAGACAGTGTTGTAAATACTAATTTAGAACTTGCATTCACAAACACCAGTATCTTTTGGTTAACAATGCCAAAGGGAATGTAATATCTTTAGTATTAACAAAGCATGTAATGGGCAGCTGATGCTCAGAGCAAATACTTATTTTAATAAGGGATAAATATTTATAACTATTCTATCAAATCCATTCAGTCAAATGATGATCTGTGAAAATATTGATAACAAAGATCTATTTTATAGTTTCTATAAGTAATTATATTAGAATAAACAATATATTCAAGCTTATTCAAAAGATTTGTTTTCATCATCTAAGGCCACCATTACAATGTTATTCTTCCTTGCATACTTCTTTCATACAGAAAAAGTAAAACTTTCAAAACATTTTTTTCTTGTTTGTGGCAGGCACTAGTTAGGGTGAATTTTGTTCCCAGATCACACAGGAGTGTTCAACCTGCAGCCCAATGGCCTCATGCAGCCCAGGATGGCTATGAATATGGCCCAACACAACATTGTAAATTACTTAAAACATCATGAGACTTTTTGTTTCATTAGTGTTTATGTATTTAATGTGTGGCCCAAGACAAGACTTTTTCTCCCAGTGTGGCCCAGAGATGTCAGAAGGTTGGGCATCCCTGAATTAAAGACATCCAAGAGTAGCAGCAGGGGTGTGAGAGAATGGGGAGAGGTCAGGACTTAGAGGCCCAAACACAAGAAAACCCTACCTGTCTCCAAACTTAAAAATCAAATCCTTGTGTTGAAATGAAGTTGTCATTGGTTCCTATTTCAGAGAAAATGATCATAAGGAGAGCATCAATGACCATTTCTATTGGGCTGTCAATATGGGGAAACTAGAGAATACGTTCAATTACGTGTGAGTAGATTTTGTTTAATTCTGTGAGAATGTTTGATAGGTTTATCTGCAAGTAACTGTTAGTTTTATGGTTAATTGGGCTAGGCCAACAAAATGTTTTTCTTTCCACACAAGTGATTCTTTTATCAAAAGTGAGAAGCAGAATTCACAAAGTCACCCAACCGACCAGTTTGGTTAAATGGTAGCCTTTATACCTGCCATTCAAGTGACTTCAACAAACATTATTGCAATTGCTAGTATGGACTTGACCTTGAAAAATAAGTAGCTCGAGGATTATCTGGTGTATTGTTCAATAAACTCTGTATCATCGAGCCACCCGGACTTTAAAAGCAGGAGGATGTTGCAGTGTTGTGTTCATATCCTGGTTTCAGTATGATCAAACGTTTCGCAGACCCTGCTCAGAGAGTTCTTCCGCACATTACACCCCAAGAATGATTACTTCATTCCAGACGATTATATTTTATAGCTCTTGTCTGTTCCATAACTTTGGATGGGTTACAGTTCTGCCAACACAAAACATTTACTTTCTGTACGCTCATACAAAAGAAATTTTGGTCAGCTCTGCCAAGTTCTACACTCTCTAAAATTTTCCTAAATAGAGAAATCTTATTCAAACAGATAAATGAAGTAAGGCACATAAAAATCAAACTTCTTAGTTTGTGGGAAGGAAAAGTAAGTGAGGACCTGAAGCATAAACCAGCTAATTTGTATTAAAACAGAGCGATTGTTTCACAGAGCTCATCTGAGGAAATGCACAGGTCACAGCAGCAGCCACCAGTGAACTCCACTGGCAGCAGCTTCAGTCTGTTTCCCAGTCAGGACTTGGACCCCCTTCGTTGGAAGGAATAGCACACTTTCTTTGTGGCTTTATAATCACTTCAAGTCTACAAAGTTCTACCCAGCAAATTTCCAAACAACTATGAGCTATCACGCGGCATTGTACTTTATTTACTGTAATATCCCCGGCGTAGAATTTATTTGCCATTTTGATAATGTATTTAGTTGTCAGAGTTACAGCATAAGAAGGGATGAGGGCTGGTTTCAAGCAGAAATGAGTAAATACCTTCAATATTCAAATTACGGCTCAGATTCCAGCAACACTGGCATCACCTGAGAGCTAGCTAGAAATGCAGAACCTCAGGTCTGGCCCCAGACCCACTAAATCAGAATCTGCATTGTAACAAGATCCCCAGTTGTTTAACAAATCACATAGAAGTCCATAAACATGACTGGACTAACAACTTCATGCAGATTTCTCCATAATGGATCTTCCTTTGTGTTTGTGGTTCAGCGGTCCGTGTTCTCATGGAAGACTCCTCCTAAGTGCATGTATTAACTCAGTCAAGCCAAGAGCACTTACTACATGCCAGACACTCTTCTACGCTCTTCTCAAGGCAGATAAAAATTCTTGCTTTAGCATATCCATAGAGCTTAAATCCTAGTGTCCTTAAACAAATAAAGCATATAATTTTCACAGAAAATTTTGATGTATCATCCTTGTTAATTCTTTGGTGAAGCAGTATAATTTATACAAATAGTAGAACATTGCATCCAATAATTACTTATTGATGGTTTCCATAGTGCATTAAATCATTGGTCTTTACGTATACAGAATGGGTAAAATGGCAGTATTGCCTAAATAGCTATGAATAAATCAGTACTTTGCTTAAAGTAATCTTTTTCTCTTGATATCTATTTTCAAGGTAATCCCTGGAGAAGCACAAAAACATTTTATCAGTCACAGAGCTCTAAATAAGAAAATAATTGCAAAATTGCACTTCGTAGAGAAAATGATTAGTTCTAGGGCAAAACATGTAGTTACATAAATTTTGAGTTAACTTATCTGTCACCTTTAAACACTGGTCTTACATCTCTAAAAGTAAGTCCTATTTATTGCACAGTTAAACCCATAAGAAAAACTAGAACAAATCCATGATGCCATTTATTAACCTTAACTACATGGTACACAGAATTATGATGACATTGTTAATATTTCAATTAATATTTAAGTGTTTTGTAATGAGCTAGTTCATTCATAATTCTTGGTGTCAAACTTCAAGAAGAATAAAAATCACATAGCCATAAAAAGATAAACCGTTCGCCATCATTGTATATACTTTTATGCATACACTCGCACACACATGTGCACAAGGTATCCTGAGTGAGACATTAGTGATTGTATTGGTAATGAATAGAAGAATAAAAGCATTTAAAATGATGCATACCAGATAAAATATTATGATATATGTGAGTAAGAGCTTCTGTAGGAGCCCTTTCCCCTCACATTTATGCACATGGCTGTTTCTTTTATTTCTGCTATGAAATTTTCAGGAACCCTACTTTGTTTCAGAAAGTCTAACTTTTTTGCAATTTCAACAAATGTACATTGAGCATCTACTGGGAATCCAGGAGAAACTCTCTGAGAATAGATGGATAAAGACACATACAATTAACTAAGTGCTCCCCTAGGCTCCATTATCAACTATATTTGCAAAAAAAAAAAATGGTGACAGTGACATGAAGAAGATCATGGTTGAATGTGGTGGCAGTGTATTTATGACACACGAATATAGGTTTGATGGTGAGAATTAAAGAGTTTCCTCAAATGAAGGAAAAGATTGATTTTTCTGCAGTCGTGGTAGCAAGTGGCCACTAACTAAGCCTCCCACAGATGACCAACCCACTTGCATTTGGGAGTGCTTGTCAGTGCCGGTACCCCACACTTCGCCAGAGCACTTATGAAATCAGTCGTCTGCTCCACTCAGAGAAACTGTGCCAGACCAACGTGGAGGTCCGGCAGTAAGTTCAGCTTTGTGCTTTTTTTTTTTTACTTTAGGAATTGTGTGATGACCTGATCCCTCAGACGGTGGCAGTATACCTGGTTAGAAGATAAATAACTCTCTGGCTGCCTGCTTTCTTTCTAGCAGAGGATCCTGTAATGCCCTCTTACTGAACTATGAATTCTCCTCAAAGTGTGTGATGTGCAGCATCGAGCATCACCTGGGAGCTTGCTAGAAATGCAAATTCTTTAGCAGTCCCCAGTTTCACTGGACTAGGAGTCACTTAAACAAGCTCTGCCGGTGGTTTTTGTACTTGCTAAAGTTTGGCAAGCGCCAACAGGAGGCACACGGACTACAAGTTATCGAGCCAAAATTCACATCCTAACTATTTGACCTTGGTAGTTTACTTAACTGTTAATGTAAGATTAAGGGACATAATGGTTTTAAAGTGTTTAACATGGCATGTCATAAGTGCTGTATAATTGCTGGCTATTTTATTATATTTATTATTGTTATTAGTTATAAAAACTATGTGTAACTTCATAAATTTACTGATAACTATATTTAAGTACATGCAAGTTATTTTGAAACATAGATCACATTTTGTGTGGCTACTTAATCTGACTGATCATCAGGAGCAATTTAGAGACTTGTTCAGACAAATGCTAATAATAACAAGACACATTACCGGACCATAACGTAGTATTAGGTATAATGCATAATGATTAAATGAATGATAATATATACATTTCATATATTTCTTCTACTATGGCTGAGTTGATAAAGTTGCTATACATTTGCAAATTAGAGTTCCTAGACTCATTCTATTCCCTAAGGAATCTCAGCCCCTTTCCTTTTTCTCATTATCAGACCATGTGACTTTACTCTTAGTTGTTCCAAGGTGTAATATTTCTTTCCCACTACGGTCCTTTAATTTTATTCACTTCTCTTCCCCAATCCTCAAAGGACAAGACCCTTGGAATGCATTTGTTTCTCTCCCTGTCCTCTCGTCCCTTCCCCTACCCCTCACGAGACCATTACAACATCTTCAACCTCTTCTTTCACTCACACCACTCTGGCCCCCAGCACCCAGGTGTCCTGGAATAGTTTTGCACTTATCGGAATTGCTTTTTCATTAAGTCTCTCAGGTTTCAAAAGTCCTCATATCCTAATCTGCAGAATTCACACATTTTAAGTTTTATTGCTCACCCCTTTTTCCTCTTTCTACATCCTGTAGTCTCTCATATCTTTTGCATGTGTTTGTTTATTGTTTCTCCTTGAGTGTTTTCTTTGGATAAAATATTTGCATGGCAAACTGTCTGAGTTTTTCCGTTAACAAGAAAATGACTGAGTACAGGATTTTTCACATGCTATTTTTATTCCTTATAGATAAGTGAAGAATCTTTTATTATCTATTGGCTTCCAATGTCAAATAATAAGACTAATGTCAATGTGATTATTTTTCCTTTGCCGGTAACTTGTTCTCTTAAGTTGAAAACATACATTATTTTTCTTTACCTTTGTAGTTCACACATTTTGCAAGGATTTACTTGGTTGTGTATGTCTTCTTACTAAATCAGCCTGGAACTCATTCAGATTTTTTAATTTCTGGACTGAAATCTTTCTTTAATACAGGAAAATTTATTTCTAAGAGTTGATTAGTGTTTACCTCTCTCCCATCCACTCCTTTTTCCTCCTTCTAAATCACCTTTTACTGTTCTTTTTCTTAAAATTATTCTCCTAGCTTTTTTTTTCCTTCATGATTTCTCTTTATCTTTCATATCTGTGGAATGAGGTATTTCTTGTAATTAAATCATCTCGTCTCAACAGCAACTATTCTCCCTTTGAATATATTTAATTCCAGTTCTAAAATCGGGGACTTTGTCTCTGTGTGTGTGTGTTTGTGTGTGTTTTGTCCTTGTAAATCTTTCCATTCTTTCTCCTTCCCTTATTTTTTTTTTAATCCAGTTGCTCATTTATCCTTATGTCATTGGGCATACATTCTGAATTTCAAGCTGATCCTCTTTTCTCTGGCTGTATGACCCCTTAAATAAGCAGTTATTTTTTCAAGCAGCTCACTGGACTCATTCTGGTGGCTAAAATTTCTTTAGAGCAGGAATTCTCTAGAGGATAAAAGGCAAAGGTTATCTCTCTCTCTCTCTTTTTAGCCTTGTCATGTCTTTAATGGCAGGCTATCAGCCTCTTCCCGAGACGCCAGAGTGGCCTCTCCTTTTCTCTGGCTTCCCCACAGTCTCACAGATGTAAGATTAGGGGAGACTCAGCTAAACCTGAGGCCTTTAGAGGGCCAAGTTGACCAGGGTCACTTAAACAGAGTGATCATATGCCTTCTTGGATAACAGAGTCTACTCGTTCCCAAACACTGAAGAATTCCCTGGATCCACCACTCACCGGCCCCTTTCTTTGGGCTTTGATGCTGTTCTTTAGTCAACTGAGTAGCCAACATGAGAGGGAGCTCCGGTGATCCATGGACCCTCAGTCACCTACAAGCCTCAAGAGCTACCCAGCTCAGAAACGGCACACAGCTTACAGCCGAGACAGGGAGGAAAGGAGGGTCTTTAAGTTGTTTCTTCGTTGTTGTTTAACTCGGGGAGATATGAGCTAGGAAAAAAAAATACCATGTAAAAAGAAGCCAACAATATATTAATTAAATACATAATAAGCTAGTATGTTAGCATAGATAGGAACATGGTAATTATAGAAGGCAGATAAGACAGAATAGCAGGCTAATTGCTTATTTAAGAGGCACCGTTTCCCCTCTCCTTCTCTGTGCCAAAGCCCCCATTTTTCTCAGGTGATCACCCTCTTACATGCTTGATGCAAAGGACTTCTCCTCCCAGGGGGAGTCATGACCAATGCAAGCTCCTCAAGGTGGTGTCCTTCCTTGGGCCAGTGTCTGGTCGAAGCTGGCAAATGTGACTCTAGTTCCGGGAGAGAAAATCTCTTTGGTGGCTTCTGGAAAAGGTTTCCTCTTTAGTAAAAATAGATACTCTGGGAAATATCTCTTTGTCTCCTGCAACTACTTTCTAAATTTACCAATTTGGTTGCATTTTTCTTTTGTGAACTATCTAACTCTTTATTATCTGCACAGTTTTATGGGTCTTCTGACGCTTGCTGCTAAAACCCCTCTACATGCTGTAAAAACATGTATGCATTGTAAAAAAGAACTGTAGGGTCAATTTAAATTTAAATTTAAATTAAAAGTGCAACTTATTTAACCACATTCAGTCTGCTCTTTCATCAGTTGCTCACCTATTTCACTGGTTTGTGATAAATATTACACCTGGTAGTTTATATAAAATCCCCACAGATGACTGCAAATACTAGGTACTACCTGTGGTCATCCCCCAGGGGGTGAAAAAAAAGCAACTTTTCTCCAAAAATTTTGGTTCAGCTATTGAAGCAGATGAACCGTGCATGCACTGAGAGGGTATTAAAAGCTTCTACTCACAAATAGGTCTTTGGGGGGGAATAGAATAGCTCCTAAACACGTGTGAAAATGGTGTGTGAGGGGCAGGAGGGGCAACTGACTTGGGGATTGTGTTTAGTGAGTGTGTCTGGGCTCAGGGTTCCCCAGCAGCAGACAAGGAGTATGAGCACCTTCTTAAGGATTTTCCAAGAAGTGGGGTAAGAGAGGAAAGGAGAGGTGTGGCTTTTGAAAGCTACAGAGGCCAAACATTCAAAATGAAGTCAGGATCCATTACACATGCTCGTTTAATGTCCCGCCCCACTTGGTCATTTTCAGGAACACATCACGAAACATTGATTAGGCATCTCTTTTACAGAGGTAGAGAAAAATAGGGTCTTGATAGGAAAAATAACCTCTATCACCATTAGTTTAAATGTCACTTTTGCAAGGAACATAAAACACATGAACTCATTTACACATCTTAATGCTGATGTTACACTCTCATCAGATCCCACTTTAGAATATAATCAATGTGTGAGTCATCAAATAGATAGTAGACAAATGAATAAATGAGTAAGTGTTTTCCTGTTGGTTTGATGTAGTTTCGGTGTTTAATTTCTAGCAGTCTGAACATTTACACTAAAAGGGAACTTCCTTTTTCATGATGTGCTTTCGTTTGAGATCTGTTTAGTCTTCTTCCATATTGACAGTTAACCAAAATCTTTTGCAAACTTAAAACCGAAGCAAACGGCGTGTTAAGAGCACTGGGGGTTCTTTCTCCTGTCTGTAGATTTATTCCATTACACTCCAGCCAGTTCTTGTGAGCACAAGCCAGCTACTCTGGGCTGCAGAAACCATGCGCCTGCTGCCCGAGTTCTCACAGAGGCCAGGGGAGGAAGCTCTGTTCTGTACATTTCCTGTAAAGATCAAAAAGAAGCATGTAGCAACACTGTACATTAAAAGGCATAAAGACGAGTGATTATGAGCTTTTGGTTTTCTATTGCCTTTCAGATTGAGCACGTAAGATATTGGATATTTAAAATATCGGTGACTTGGTCCACTATTCCTCACTCAGTTCAGAAAGAGATGAATGCTCATTATAATCATCTCTTCCAAAACTGACCAGGTGTGCTGTGCAAAGATCTTAATATCTGCTTCTTTCCAAGCTATCACACATCCTTGTCAGTGTAACTTTTATACATTCTCCTTTTCCTCTATCTCAAAAAATTTTCATCTTTCAGTTCACTGCCATGAGCTTTTGAAATCAAAAAGCAAGTGGAACAAGCTCATTTGACTGACTATGCTCTTGACCTCAGGCAGGTCTTTGCAGCCAACACTGCCCCCCACCCCCCGCCTGCCTGCCTCACAATGCCTTTTCTTCCCTATTTCATAAATTCTTCCAAATACCTACTTACCAGCCAAGAACAACGCACAGGCTCA
The DNA here is from genome assembly GCA_004026765.1 of Micronycteris hirsuta. Taxonomy (NCBI): domain Eukaryota; kingdom Metazoa; phylum Chordata; class Mammalia; order Chiroptera; family Phyllostomidae; genus Micronycteris; species Micronycteris hirsuta. The sequence continues at coordinate 92,420 of PVJI01003292.1, forward strand.
CTGTACTGCTAGTTACACAATGTGCCTCAGTCTCTTTCCTATTTCATTAGGGAGGAGCAAATATTAATTTACTTTCCAAGCTAACCTTTAGCCACTCAATCAGTTACCAGTACTGCATATTTAGTTCGGTAGCCTGTGGACCAAACTTTCATTAGGTTATAGTGAACCATGCGTGGGACTGGACCACTGGGCTGGAGATTTGCTTTTAGCGGTGACAAGGCGAAGCAAAACTCGGGTTTTGAGAGGGAACATTTTAAAAGCCTAAATAAGCTCTATGACATGTGATTCCTCCTCACCCTCACACGTTAATCAGAAGTAGAAGCTAGGAAAAGGACAACCAGCTCCATACTGGCCTCTAACTCAATTCTTGTGTGAGCAAGTTACTGAAAGACTCTGGACCTCAAGTCCCCGTCATCTCTACCCTTCAATCAAGGTGACTGCATCTTCTTGTCCCCATTGCTCCCAGTGTGACTCTTGAGCTTCAGTCTTTTTAGTCCTTTCCTCCATCCCACTTCCTCTTTAATGTGGCATCTCTCGCAGATACATGTGGGAGAGACTGGAAGAGGGAACTGGAGTCCTCCGAGAAGCAGCCCTGCCTCCCTACCGATGGACCAAACACTAACGTGAGATATAAAGGAAAGTCTTAGCCTTTGAGATTTCCCTGTTGAAAAACAGGAGAAAAAAATAAATGCAAGTACTTTCACCTTTGCTCTGAAGTATTCTAATATTTTTCACAGATTTAAAGAGGCTGGTAGGATTTATAAAAGGTTTGGACTTCTCTCCTCTGAAAAAGAAATCTAATAAAATCCTAAAGTCAATATTTCTTTTTCTCAGCCAGCGTTCATAAAACAGAGTCAGCACCTCAAATGAATACACATGCATAAACCAGGGAACAAACAGCAAGTTTACATAGATATCTAGTGATTTCCATGTTTTCCTCACTTGTTTGCTTAACTCAAACCACAACATGTGGTCATTTGGTTTTATTTGACTTTATGATTGTTGCAACTCCACATAACTAGGTACAAACAACTATGCCAAAAATCCCTGCTCTCTGTGGTCAGTGCCAAAATTTTTGCTACCATTGCTCTTGGTCTAAATATAGTTTTATAGGCCTCTACTCTAATAGTTCCATATTTTTGCATAACACAAAACAGTAGTGTTTTGAATTACAAAATTACCTATGGAAAAATACTAAGGGAGTGCCCAAACAGAATTCTTTATATTATTTCAGGTACCTGGGGCAGTTGGTTTAAATTGTTCAGACTATAAGGAAGTTATGTATCCTAAACAAGTCTGCATGACCTTCCAGAAATCTGGCTGTGTAGCCACTTGACCTATCAGAAAAATTAAAGTTTATGCTTTTTATTGCCAACTTTGTCAAACTCCTCTTGCAAACATGCATCTTCTTGAGACTATGCCCTCAGAGAGTCTTGTGGAGACCACCTTTGAGCAGTTGTCAACTGATATTCAGCTATGATCTCCCCATATCTGTCAATCCCCAAATATATAATGATAGCTATGTCTATGGGCAAAGAGCTATTCTCAGTGTTAGGAAGATATAAAAGAATAAAAAGATGAGTTCCTAGTCTCAAGGAGATCAGAATCTATTTGGAAAGACAAAATTCAGATAGATGGAACAGCTAAGGACTGGTATCAGGTAATTTGTAGCTAAGCCCCAAATCATGTAGTTCAGATAATAAAATATGCTAAGAATTTGCAAAAGTGAGAGATCAATAAAGAGGTTTTAATAATCCTTTCACTGATCCTAAGGGATCCAAGCTTGAGGTAGAGAAAAATTGGAATGTAGGTAGTTATGTGTATTATTTAATGGTCGATTCCTGTATGACTTCCCTAGGTCAGGTGAAATAGAATATGTATTTAAATTTCCTGCTTTCCTTTATAGACCAGTTTCTCCTGTCTTTCCTCTCATCTCCTTCTCTTCCTTCCTCTTTCTTTCCTTCCTTCCTTCCACTCTCTCTCATCTGACAGAGATTTACCTAGGGACATTTCAATGACTTTTGTTTTGCTAGGTGGGTCATAAGGATAGCAGTTATTTTCAGAAAAACAATTTTAAAACTTCAAATGCTTAAATTTTCTCTATTGAGGCAAGCAATTTTCTTCCTTTACTTAAAGCTCTAATGTCACATAGAGGATAAATTTTGTAGTAAAACCATTTGAGGCATCACTGCTGTGAGGTCTATTGTGCATGGCTAACCAAGCAGGGTCGGGTGAAAAGGCGGGTGTCAGGGATAGGCAGGCAGGGGAAAGGTATTAGAGAGGAAACAATATTGAGCTTAGCAAAAATGTGTTCCCCAAAAGAAGATCTCCAGGGGCAGAACAAGAACCGGGGGTGTCCAGCCCATGGCTCAGAATGTCTATGAATACAGCCCAACACAAAATTATAAATTTACTTAAAGCCTTTTTTTTTTTTTTTTTACTCATCAGTTTTTGTTAGTGTTTGCATATTTAATGTGTGGCCCAAGACAAGTCTTCTTCTTCCAGTGTGGCCTAGAGAAGTCAATAGATCAGACACTCCTTACACCAAAAGAAGGTGAGTTTCTCCTAAAGAAGAGAGAAGAGACAAGAGAAAAGATGGTTATTGAGAGTAGAGGTGGTACTGGAAAGCTATCTTTTAAAAACAAACAGACTGATAAAAATTAAGAACAGTCGCCTAAGTTATACAAATGGGACTTTATCGCTCCTGCAGGCTTAATGTATTTTATCATGTTTGTTCTCCATTCTTGTGACAAATGATCATTATCACCAACAAGAAAGCAGAGTATTCTGTTGTCATTTGTTTGCTTGTATTTTGTTTGTGTTTCAGTTTGTTTTTATACTCAGAGAAGGGAAGTCTGTCCCCCAAGAATCTGACACATGAGCTTATGGGCTGTGTTCTGTGATGTTTGAGAAGAGTTGAACAGGTTGAGATGAACATGCACACACACACACATTCCTTAATGCTACTTATTTTTAATTTTTGTGACTAGGAGCCAAGTAAGGCAACGGCTATTGTTATTTCTAAAATCAAGGTAATATCAACTTTCCATTCACAGCATGACTTACTTGTGCTGTAAAATGAAGAACACTCTTGCTCTTTTCCTTGAAAACTTCATTCCAGGTGTAGAGAAGCAAACAATTCGGGGGCTCTGCTTTATTATTGTTATGTATTTCCATAAAGAACAATGAATTATATTTCCACAGAGCTGGATACCAGTAAAACAAATGTGAAAGTTCATAGTAGAGTCTGGTGATACCTGAGGAATTTGAAATTAATATCCCAAAACTTGGTTGAATGCAAATGAAATAAACCTAGTACAGTCGATCTTTGCACATTGCAGGGTTAAGGGCACTGACCCCTGCAAATCTGAAAATCTGTGTATAGCTTTTGACTCCTCCAAAGCTTAATGAATAATAACCTACTAGTGACCAGAAACCCTACTGATAACATAAAGAGTAAATCAAAACTTATTTTGTATGTTATATGTATTATATCAATACTCTTATACTAAAATGAGCTACAGAAAAGATGTTATTGTGAGAATCAGCCCTGATTGGCGTAGCTCAGTGGATTGAGCTCTGGCTGAGAACCAAAAGGTCGCCAGTTTGATTCCCAGTCAGAGCACATGCCTGGGTTGTGGGCCAGGCCCCCAGTGGGGGCCACATGAGAGTCATACATGGATGTTTCTCTCCCTCTCTTTCTCTTTCCCTTCCCCTCACTCTAAAAATAAATAAATATTTTTAAAAGAAAATCATAAGGAAGAGAAAATACATTTATAGTATTTGTTTTTAAAAATCCAAGCATAATTGGACCTGCTCATTTCAGACCTTTGCTGTTTAAGGGTCACGTATAAAACAAAAACAACTGTTTCAAAAGAATCTGCCTACTGATAATATAAAAGAATGAAGTATACTACTTGGCTAGTGACTCAACATTTATCTTCAAGGGACAGGCTAATAAGTTAAATTTCACCTTAAATTCAATTGTAAGTAATCTCTAGAACAGCATAAACTAATCTAGATTTTTTTAAAATTGTGATATATTAGAAGAATACGTTAAGAAAGCTTTCTAAATTTATATTTAGAATAACTTGCAGAAACAAGCCCTTTAAGAGAAGCAGCTTTCATATATGAGGAAATGTGAGCATTTCATTTTCAAGTTAAAATACAGTCATTTACCTTACATTTCCACATAAGACTCAAGAGCCATTTGAAAATCCACCTACACAGTGCTTTACCCTGAAATATACTTAGAGGAAAATGAATTACAGAATTTAAAAAATCAGATATTTTTCTTTTTCATCATTTCTGCCATTGGCAATAGCTTAAGGGGAAAGCCTTTAACTAGGATTAAAAATATCAAATGTTCTACTAGGTGACATTAAGTGTAATGGAATTTCAAGGTTGAATTAATTTTGTAGCTTCCCTATCACTCCAAAGATTACTATCTCAATAACTGGCATCAATAGTCAACACAAGAGAACTTGAATAATTGGTGATCAATCATGGCAACTTCATCCTTTCCAGGTCTTAAAACCTTAGAGATTTTGTTTAGGAAAAGTACATAGAAAAACATAACTATAGGTAGGTACAAGTTTAATTGAACTGTTTGAAAGTACAGTCTAACCTTGCATTTCAAATTTTCATTATACCATGCTAATAAGCACATGAGAATTTTATGGGCTTGGTAGTTACTCATTTAAGAATGTTTCATATCCCCGAAAGTAATACATTTTACTACTAGTCAAACAACCTCATAAAATTCTCAGAGATAAGATTTCATAAAAGTTGGACAGCAGTCGAGATAAAAAAATTTTATCTTAATGAAATTCCAAGACAGGCATCATATTTCTATGTGAAATAGTTTCACAGAGAAGACATTTTACATCAAAGAATCTAAATTAGGATGAGTGCAACTTGGAGCAGAAGCCCACCGAGAGAGGTTTTCACAAATTCTCTTCTCAAGACCAGTCTTCTACAAAAATAAAAATATTTACACATCTATTTAGTCAGTGACGAATAGAGAGGAAACCATCTGGCCATTTGAATCAGTGTAAATTGCCCAGCCGCTCTTGTGAAAAGAGGAAGCTAGACAAATTAAATGCTTATTTTGTTTTGCAGCTAAACAATTGTCCTAAACTGTAATCATAAAATCCACATTTGCAGTATCAAATAAACAAAAGCAAATCAGTGAAGAAAACTTGTTTTTGTGTAGTAATTGGCAAGGGGATTAGCATTTCAGTGGATCCGATTTCCTAAACCTCCTCATTCCTGATAACAGCCTCAGTGGTGAGGTGACACACCAAGAGGCATAAATTATCTAAAGCTGGAGATAAGCAGAGGCCATTTGGGGGTTCTGAGCACAACATAAATAGATGCAAAACAGTAGGAGAACCAGCCCATCCAAAACCTCAGAAGGATTAGCTGCGTGAGCTCTGACTCCTTTGCCATTGTTAGCTGTGATTTATCATCAGACAGTCACAGAGACTCGGCCTTATCTGTGATAATTCAATGGCTTAATGGCAGTACCTTTATCCGGAGGTCATAATTAAGCTTGTTTGATCAGCCTGAGAACAAGCACCTATGCTGTGCATTAGCCCTAACTATTGCTTTTGGTGTCGGGGGTACAATATAATAAGAACATCACTGGGAATAACATTAGTAATTTTGTTTAAATGCTGTGGCAGGTTATTACTTACCTGTAAAACAGAATCCCCTAAATGAAGAGCAATGCATTCAAAATTTAGGAATTTCTGTGCAATTTATTTTTTTTTTAAGTTTAAAAAGTAAGTTTGGTCTTTGGTGCTTGGACCTAAACCTAATTTAAATATAAAACTTAAAATGAGGAAGTACTGTAACATTATCTTCAACTAATAAAAGCAAATGCTTATTAAAAGGAAAAAATGAACACTTATTGCATCCTACAATTGAAACATCTTAACGAACTCCAGCATCTCTCCAAATGTAATAGAAATTACAGGCATTAATTCAAAAAGACATAATAAAACCTTATTAAACCTGAAATTACTGGAGGTTTCATTTGATTTTAAGAAATATATGAACTATTAAATATTTTAAAATAAATTATATTTTATTACTTTAAAGTACTTAGCTAATTTGAACTAGCTGTTATACAATTTTAGAAAGAGATTATGTCAGTTCTAAATTTAATAAGATGTGTTGAATTTAGCAGTGCCATTTGGTAGCAAATCAGGAGTATATTAGAACACACAGAAGAAGTTTTTTCCTTAACTTTGTTAAAAATGTATTTATGGTTACTTTATGTACAATCATTTTTTTTCTTAAAATTGTGCACAGGTAAATTTTATAGCAGTTAGGTATAATTATTTACAAATTCTGAATTAAGATATGATATACTGAGATGTTTTTCAGCATTTGATTTTAGGCATATGTCACTTGAGTATTTTATGAAATTAAACAAACTCCTTCATAAAATATTTTCTCATAAATTTAATTGATTTGATGGATACTTAGTTCCACCTTTTTTATATGTGATATGAAATTTTTTTAAAAAATTCTCTCCTACTGATGTTTAGTAGTTTAGACAAACTAGTATATCCACAGCAAAGTCAGATGCTTCGGGTTCAATTCACATTTCTGCCACGGGCTATGTGAACTTGGGCAAATTATTTAGTCTCTCTAAGCTTCAAATTCCTACTCTGTTAAAGGAGGAAAATAGTAACACCCTACAGTGGTGTTCAGAGACTCCAGGAAGAAAATTCATGTGAAGCATTTTGCACAATGCCTGCCACACCATAATTCATACCGGACGTTAACTCTCCCGATTAGTCCTGCTTCTCTAGTTCACCTTCTCATCTTCACCTAGCCAAGAACTTGAGGTTAATTTCTTTAAAAAAGAGCATACTAGGAAACTAAAGAAAACTAGATGTTAAGAATAATTAAGTAGATGAAGTCAATATGATAGTCAAAAGTAACTAATCGAGTCAACTTCACAGTCTCTTCTACTGATCAATAACCTGTTTCAAAACTTGAGTCTTTTGGGAATCTCAGATATCTTAATTTCTTTCTCCATCCCATAATTATATTTATAACCTGTTAGAGAAAATTATCAGAAGAAAACACATGTGTACAATGTATTTTTATTATACGTATGTTAATGTATATGCATATACATGAATCGAATGTAAACTGTTTTTTACTAAATGTTAAAAGGAATTTTCCACGTTCTTCATAAGAAAATCATTAGTATATAATATTTAAAATATATGTCATGATTATATATTTATGTATTTAATTATATATTGATACACTTTATATATTAATATGCATTTATACATTATAATAATTGGAATATACATATCATGAAAATGGGTTGTTTGAATGATGGTGTATGATTATTTGCCTTGAAAATTATTCTTGTCAGACTGTAAGTAAAAGTTTCAGCACATAGAATCAGAGCATTTAGTCACCTCGGTTTTAGTAAGTAGTTGAAGCATCATAAATGTGGGCTTTCTTAGTTGCACGTTGGTGGACCTCAGGTCTTGTGTGAGCGTGCATGCCATTGTTCCAAAGACTCTGAATAGTGGAGGGATCACCGTAAATCCGATCTCAGAGCACGAGCCCTGTGTAATCCACCGAGGTGACAGGAAACCCCCAGCCTCTTCCCAGACGGAGAATATTTTGTTAATTATGCCTCGAAGGGTATTTCTATTTTGCATCTTACTCCTTAATTAGAAAGCCCAATAAAACCATGTAGGAATACAAGTTGAGAGCACAGTCACTGTCTGGTTATCCTCCCCCACAACCTCCGTGGAGAAAGGCTTAAGTCAGGAATTCTTAAAGGCAAAATAAAGAAAAAAATGGTAAAAGGGAGATTCAGATAGGACTGTTACCAGCTTTTCAAGTATCACATTTATATGGGTCATTTTAAGATCATCTATTCCATTTACCGATCTAATGACCTGATTTTTTCCTCTATAAACTCTGCCAAGTTTTTGGTAACATGTGCTTGAACACTTCCACTAATACACAGCTTTCTATCTTACAAAACAGGCCCTTCTCTCTTTGGACACTGTTGCTAAAACTCTTTCTTAAAGTTTTCTGCAACTTCCATGTGTAAGTACCATTTGTTTTTCCATTTAGGTTCCCGTTAAGCAATCTGATCTTCTAACATCCCTTTGAACATTCAAAATTACACAGTATATCTCGCACGATATTTTCCTACAGGAGGCTAAATCGTGGGCATGGTTTTGAAAGTCCATACCAAATAAATGAGAATGCTGGGGTGAGAGCCACAGATTAGAAATTTTCAAAGACCCCCAGGTGATTCCAGTGTGCAGCAGTGTTTGAGTATTGGAACCCTACAGCCTCGTCAGCACATTCATAATGCCAGACTTCATCATTTTTAATCTGATTGGTAAAAATGCTATTCCACTGGTGATTTTTTTAAAAGATTTTATTTATTTATTTTTAGACAGAAGGGAAGGGAGGGAGAAAGAGAGGGAGAGAAACATCAATGTGTGGTTGCCTCTCACGTAGCCCCACTGGGGACCTGGCCTGCAACCCAGGCATGTGCCCTGACTGGGAATTGAACCAGTGACCGTTTGGTTTGCAGCCTGAGCTCAATCCACTGAGCTACACTAGCCAGGGCTCCACTGGTGATTTTAAAATTAATCTCTCTAATTGTCACTGAGGTTGACCACAGTTTTACATGCTTATTGGCATTCTGAGGTTGTGTTCTGAGGTTTCATCTTCCTATTACTTGACCATATTTCTCATAGGTTGCTTTTCTCTTATTTATTTATTAGAAGCTTTATTCTTTATTGATATTAAGTCACTTTATTTATATTACAATTATTTTCTGTCACTTTATCTTTAGATTTTTACTTTAAATGGGGCATTTTGTTTGGTGATGTAAAATAAGTGCAGATTTTTCTTCGGTTTGATTAAAAAAGCTTTCCCTACTTCCAAGAAAATTCACTTCTTCTTGATGTCAAGTTGGCCAGTTTACGAACACAATGTAATTCTCTGTTTATTCAGGCTTTATATTGTATCTTGTAATAGAATTTTGTTAGATTAACTTCCATATATTTATTGCACATTTTCTACTATCTTATTTTTGGTTATTGCTGGTAAAGGATACTGTGGACTTTTGGCTACCTTTTTGAATCCAACCATCTTGCTGAGACTTTGTTCGTTTTAATAGCTTTTCTGTTTATTCACTATGGTTTCTAGGAAAATTACCAAATTATCTGGAAATAATGACAGTTTACCATTTCTTCTCCATACACCTTATCATAACATACTACCTTTGCCAAGACCTTCCATAGCTCATTGTACAGCAGGGACAATATCAAGAATCTATGTGCATTCATCCACTGATGGGCACTTAAGCTGTTTCCAGATCTTGGCTATAGTGGATAAAAAAGATATGGTACATTTACACAACAAAATACTATACAGTTGTAAAATGAAGGAACTCTTATCCTTTATGACAGCATGGATGGACCTGAAGATTATTATGCTAAGTGAAATAAGCCAGCCTGAGAAAGACAAACACCATTTGATCTCATTTATATGTGGAATCTAATAAACAAAATAAACTGACAAAAAAAAATAAAACTAGAGGCATGGATACATGAAAGAGACTGACAAATCTCAGAGGGGAGGGTGTGGGTAAGAGTGGAAGAGATCAGCCAAAACACATATATGAATATATATACATAGTCCATGGACAAAGACAACATTATGGCGAAAGCCAGGGGGTGGGGGGTGGGTGAAGGGAAGCAAAGGGTGGGGAGAATGAAGGGCATCTATAAAAAAAAGAATCCATATCTTCTTCCGAACCTTAAAGATAATATTTCTAAAATCCCTTATCTAATTGCTTTGGGTTTGGGGTAAACAAATTTATCAGGTTAAGAAATTTATTTTCTATTCCTGTTTTTTATTGTCTTTATCATAAATAAGTGCTGAAAATTTTTGAAATGAGTTTTCTGCAGGTATGAAAAGTATGCAATTTCTTTTTATCAATGTGGTATAAAAATTGAGAAATAACCTACTATCTAACTAGCCTTACATTTTCAAGATAAAGTCTACTCAATTATAAGGTATCCTGCTCTTTTTGATCAACTAAAGACAATTTAGAATTTTTGAATCTATACTCATTTGAAATTGGCCTATAATTTTCTTTTTATGGATAGTTTATTATCAAAGTTAAAGTTACATAATTAAATTAGTTAGATGCTTTGCCCAACTTAATATATGAATTTAATTGCTGAAGTGTATTGAGAAGGAGAAACAGAATCTGCCCATTGATCTTTTGATATTATTTACCTGTAATACTGTCTAAAACTAGAAGTATTTGAAGTGAATGACTTTTTATTACATTCAGATTTCTGTATTGGTTATCAATCTATTTATATTTGTTATATTTCTTAGACCAATTTGGGCATTTTATTATTTTCCCCAAATATATCCATATTTTCAAGTTTATTGACATGTAATTATACATAATATTCTTTATGATTTTATATACCTATTTTACCTAAGGTTATTTCTCTCTTTTATTCAATATTTGGTCTATTAAATCTGGTTTATGAGGTGCTTAGCATATTAACTCTGCTTCATGGTGCAGTCCATGAAATTTTTAATGTCTTTTTCATGATATTGACCTTCTTTAGTGAGACTGATGATTCTTGATTATGGGCTAATGTTCTGCAACAGTGTGATCATATCCTGGCCTCCAGCCAACACATATATGGCATAAACCATACCCCTGTAAAATGAGTTTGAGAGCCTTCCCTCCTCTTGAATTTTCTAAAGTAGTTTGAGGACAGGTGTTCGTTCTTCTCAGAACGTTTGGTAACATTTTTCTGCAAAGCCATTAGGTCCAGGGTTTTTGTTTCTTGGGATTTTTTTGATTACTGCTTCAATTTCACTAAGTGTAATCTGTCTATTCAGAGTTTATGATTCTTCCTGATTTAGTTTCTCCCTAGAAACATACAATCTAGGATGTTATCCATTTCACCTAGTCTGTCCAATTTGTAGGCATACAGTTGTTTGTATTATTTTCGTACAATCCTTCGTAGTTCTTTTGTGTCAGTTGTCATTGCTCCTCTTTCATTTCTGGTTTTGTTTATTTGAGTCTTCTCCCTTTTTTTCTTGATGAGTCTGGTTAACAATTTGTCAAACTTGTTTATGTTTTCAGAGAAGAAGCTCTTGGACTTATTGACCTTTTATATCATTTTTTAGACTCTGTTTCATTTATTTCTGCTCTGATCTTTATTATTTCCTTCCTTCTACTCACTTTGGGCTTTGTTTATTATTCTTTTTCAAGATATTTTAAGCATAAAATTATATTGTTTATTTGAGCTTTTTCTTATTTTTTGAGATAGGCCTATAATGCTATGAATTTTCCTCTTAAGATTGCTTTCCCTGTGTCCCACAAATTTTGGATTGTTTTGTTCTCATTTCTATTTGTTTCAAGTTATCTTTTGATATCTTCCTTGATTTGTTGTTGACCCATTCACTGTTTAATAACATGTTATTTACCTTCCATGTCTTTGCGTGTTTTTCAGTGTTTTTCTTGTGATTAATTTCTAGTTTTCTAGCATTCTTGTCAGGGAAGATGCTTGATATGATTTCGATCTTCTTAAATTTATTGAGACTTGTTTGTTATCTTAACATGTGATCTATCCTAGAAAACATTCCGTGTACACTTGAAAAGTATGTATATTTTGTTGCTTTGGGCAGAAATGCTCTGGAGAGATCAATCCATTTGATCTAGTGTGTCATTTATGGCCATTAACTCTTTGTTGACTTTCTCTCTGGGGGATCTATCAGTTGAAGTCAATGGGATATTAAAATCCTTATTACTGTATTTTTGTCCATCTCTTCCTTGATGTCCATCAAGATTTACTTTACATGTTTAGGTGCCAGCATCATCTTAATTCCAGATAAAGACAGTACAAAAAAAAAAAGAAAAAGGAAAATATAAGCTACTATTCCTGATGAACATAGACACTAAAATCCTCAACAAAATTTTAGCAAACCAAATACAGCAATGCATCAAAAAGGCCATACACCATGATCAAGTGGAGTTTATTCTGGGAATGCAAGGTTGGTACAACGTTAATAAATCAATAAATGTAATTCACCATGATAATATCAATAGATGTAGAAAAAGCATTTAATTAAAATCCAGCACCCATTTATGATAAAACTCTCAGCATAGTGGGAATAGAGGAAACATAATTAAACATAATAAAGCCCATAAACAACAAATCCACTGCCATCATCATACTCAATGTGCAAAAGCTACAAACATTCCCCTTAAGACCAGGAAAAAGGCAAGGATGTCTGCTTTCACCACTCTTATTGAACATAGTACTGAAGTCCTAGCCACAACAATCAGACAAGAAGAAGTAATAAAAGGCATCCAAATTGGAAAAAAGGAGAGTAAAACTGTCTTTACTTGCAGATGACAGGATACTGCACATAAAAAAAAAACAAGGATTCCACCAAGAAAACACTAGAACTAATAAATGAATTCAGCAAAGTAGTAGGATTCAAAATTAGTATCTAGAAGTCATTTGCATTTTATATGTCAATAATGAACTAACAAAAAATGAAATTAAGAAAACAAGTCCATTCACAATTCCTTAAAAAAAAAATTCAAGGAATAAACCTAACCAAGGACATAAAAGACTTGTACTCAGAAAATTATAAGACAATGAAGAAAAAAATTGAAGAAGATACAAGTAAGTGAAAGCATATTTGTGGATAGAAAGAATTAATATCATTAAAATATTGACACTGCCCAAAGCAATCTATAGATTCAATGCAATTCCTATCAAGATTCCAATGATGTATTTCACAGAACTAGAACAAATATTCCATAAATTTATATGGAACCACTAAACACCCCACATAGTAACAGCAATCCTGAGAAAGAAGAACAAATTTGGAGGAATCACACTACCTAACATCAAACTATACTATAAGACGATAATAATCAAAACAGCATGGTACTGGCATAAAAACAGGCCCATAGACCAATGAAATAGAATAGAGAGCCCAGAAATAAACCCACACTTTATAATCAATTTTATTTAAGAAAGGAAGCAAGCAATACAATGAGTTAAAGATAGTTTATTCAATAAATGATGTTGGGAAAATTGGACAGCTAATGCAGTAACTGAAATGAAACTGGACCACCTTCTCACATGACACACAAGAATAAACTCAAAATGGATTAAAAACTTAAATATTACACCTAAAACCATAAAAATCTTAGAAGAAGATGTAGGAAACAAAATCTTGGACACTGTCCATAGCAATATTTTTATCCCTGGGGGTATATATCTCCCCAGGCAAAGGACAACCTAAACAAATGTGACTATATCAAACTAAAAAGTTTTTGCACAGAAAAGGAAAACCTCAACAAAATAAAAAGACAACTCACAGAATGGGAGAACATTAATATAATCGATATATATGATAAAAGGTTAACATCCCAAATTTATAAAGAACTTACAAAATTCAACAGCAAAATAACAAACAATTCAATTTAAAAAAAATGGGCAAAGGACTTGAATAGACATTTCTCCTAAGAGGACATAAAGATGGCTAATAGGCATATGAAAGATGCTCAACATTACTAATCATCAGAGAAATGCAAATTAAAACCACAATGAGATACCATCTCACATCTGTCAGAATGGGTATCGCCAATAAATAAACAAACACCAAATTCTGGGGAGGATGTGGAGAAAAGGGAACCCTTTTGCACTGTTGTTGGGATGCAGATTGATGTAACCACTGTGGAAAGCAGTATGAAGGTACCTCAAAAAATTAAAAGTGGATCTTACTCTTGACCTAGCAATCCCACTTGTGGGAATATATCCAAAGGAACCCAAACACTAATTCAAAAGAGCATAAGCACCCATATGTTTATTACAGCCTTATTTATAATGATCAATATATGGAAGTAGTCCCAGTGCCCATCAGTAGATGAATAGATAAAACAACTATGGGACATTTACACAATGGATTACTACTCAGCCATAAAGAAAGAAGATAATTTTACCCTTTGCAACAGCATGGATGGACCTGGAGAACATTATGCTAAGTGAAATGAGCTAGTCAGAGAAAGACAAGTACCATATGATTTTACTCATATGTGGAATCTAATGAACAAACTGAACTAACAAGCAAAACAGAGACAGACTCATAGATAGAGAACAGGATGACAGCTAAGGGAGAGTGGGGTTAGGGGGTGGAGGGACTGAACGAAAAGGAAAAAGGACTCATGGACATGGACAACAGTGGGGTGATTGGGAGGAGGGTCTTTAAGGGGACTAAATGATAATGGGAAAATACAATAAAAAGTTTTTATAAAAGAAGCATATCCATTTTCTAGGATACTGGAAATCCTTTGCTTTGGCAGCTAGTTTTCAGGAACTCTACTCAAAGTGCTTTTATCTGGTTTCTCAAAAGTTTCTGGAAAATCAATCAAGGACTTGACCTGCTATGAGAGATGCCCATAGTCTCTGTCTGACAGAGGACCGAGGGCCAAGGGGAGGCTTGTCAAACGCCCTTTGTCTGGAGCCACTGCTTTGTAGAAATCAGCAATTCCATATTTCCCTCCTTTAATTGCTTCAGCAGTTAGGAGAAGTTGAGGATGAAAGTCTTTGTTTTAGTCAGGGAAAACTTGAGAACAGAAAGGAACTATACCTAGACCCTATCAAAACTGTTAGAAGTCAATAGATTTATATTATCTGATATAAGTCTCTGAACTCTGGACCAAAATTTCTAACCTCAATAAGAATATAGGCACCTAATTCCTTTTATTCCTCAATCAGCTTCCATGTAAGTTTTTTGGATGTTTTTCTAGAAAGTTATATTTTTTGGTATGCTCAGATGTCTCTTTTAAATTTATAAACTATTCAGCCACAGTCACTAAATCATTATCTATTTTATGAACCCATTCACTTAGACTGTGCTGCACAGATTACATTTTAGTAGGTGGGACAAATTTCCATAGTTGCCTTTGAGGAAGAACCCCTACCATTCATGCTAACTTTCAAATTTCTCTATGGCAAGAGTTTCCTTCCCAGAATAGACCTGTATAGTCTTTCTTTCCACCCTGTACATATTTCACAAAGGTTGGGATTTCTGTTATAATAATAGCTTAACCCATCTACTTAGCTCTGATGAAAGCTTCAAAGCATGTCTCCAGGTAATAGGGTTGTTCATATTCCACAGCACTCTGGTAAAATTAGTTTTTTAAGAAATTTTGAATCTGAGCAATGGATGTTACTGTTGCTTTAGGAATACCAGAAAATGTAATATTGTAGGAAAATTCTAACAAGTCTCTCTTCAGCCATATACTTACCATACTATATACACCCAAGTGTTTTAAAACATCTTGTTCCTTTCGTATTCATATCTGTTCTCAGTACAATCATTATATTTCCAAAATTCATAACCAGTTCTGACAATCACAGCTATCTTTGCACTACCATTCCTAGAAGAAAAACCCCAGTCAGTGTCCAGGGATGATAATTAGGCATTAGCAATAATATGCAGTCAAGGAGGATTGTTAGCAAACACCAAGCAGCAGTTCCCACACGTGAGAACAGGATTCTCAGTCCACAGCCATAAGTATGCTCTGTGAGGTCAAAGATTTTTGCCTGTTTTTCCTTCAGTTCTTTCCCCAGTCTCTAAAACTATGCCTAGAACAAAGGAGACTAAATAAATATTTATCGAGTGGCTAAAACATCACTTTATTTTTTAACCCCATCTAAATTTTAATTTCAAATAAGGTAGCCGAACTCTAACCTCAGTCATCCTTCACACTTTTCTGTCACTGGATTTGTGTCAAGGGGCTGAAATCTACTCAGATCCCAGATACAAGGATCTATGCTGAGCCAAGGCATATTTGTTTGTTTGTTTGTTTTGCTGAACTAATATAAGAACAATTTTTAGGCATGCACATATTCACAATGCAAGTAAAGATAAATGTTTGTCAAGTTCAAATCTAGCATGGGAAGGGTGTTACAAACGGATTCAGAGTATTGACAGAGCCTGGATGGGATGTTGAAAATCTTGTTCCCATCGCTGCGGACTGGGACAGAGTGGTCCTCTCCATGCAGAGTGGCGTGGATGGCTACCCAATTACTGCACATAGAAATGGGCTCATCACACAAATGCTCACATATCATTTCCTAGAATATTTGTTTATTTCTTTGTAATAGTCAAGGACAAAGAATCTGTGTGGTAGTTAACTGTTTCTTGAAGATGAAGGGTATAGTCCTGACCCAGTGAAAGTCAAAGAAGGTGATTTATGACAGTTTTTTTCCTCCACGGCAAAATTTAGCAAGAAATAAGAACAAAGTGCTCTGACACCTCTGAGCGAGTAAAACACTCACAATTTACAAAATAAGTGCTTCAAAGTGACCTATGACCAAACTGACAGCCTCTTTAAAAGCAGCTATAAATTGCCAAGATAGAGAGAAAAGTTACGACTTGTTCAGAAGGATACAGGTCTCTGTAGCAGAAGGGGGTGACATTTTTGACAACAGCAAAATCAAAGGTATTGCCCTTAGTAAAGACCAATTAGTTTTCTGAAACATGTCTAAACTCAAGTGAAGTGATTGATTGGCATCCCAACTTTTTTTTTTTTTTTAAGTCCCAGCAGTCTCTGAAATTTTATGGGTCAAAAATGGAAAAGGTAAAGGTGAGAATATATGATTAACGTCGCTGGGGACACAGAGCTTGAGGGTGGTCTCTCCAAAACTTTCTTTGAGGAGAATGTTTACACTTTTTCTTTTTATTGATACTGATTTAGTTAATTCAGGTGACAGGCAAACCTATTCCATGTATTCTGATTTGGTCATTAAATGAACAAAGAAGTGTTATTTGAAGAGGAAGGAGGAAAAAGGGAAGAAGTAGAAGAAAGTGTAGAGGGAGGAAGACGAGGAGCAAAGAGGCTAATGAAATGAAGGATCAGGAGGTGAAGAAGAAGAACACCATGATCTCAATCAGTGTTACAGCCAGCATTCTTTTGGTGAATATCGAAAGTAGAAAATAACCTTTTACTCTCTTGGCGCGGGGCGGGGGGGAGGGGCGGCGGTCAAACTAGACAGATTAATTAAAATACTAATAACTAATTAATGTGCCATCCTCTTCTATATTGTTGGATTAGATCTTTCACATGAATGGTTGCATAAAAAAGAAAATATAGTAATTATATTTGTTCTTTTGTTTACAGAAGACTAATTGCCAATAGTAAAATTGCTTCTTTGTATAAGCAAATTAGACTTTTAAAGAAAAAAATAATCATGAGAATATTTATTCTTTCTAAACAAGTAAATCACAGATTGAATTTGGGTTCTTAATTTTTCTTCTGGTTATCATTGTGCACTTGGAGACTTGGCTTAAAGAAGAACCCTTCTATTGACAATAATTCTGAGGGCTTGTCAATATTTTACTTTAAATCCCCATAATTAATACTGGTGTTATTTTTACTATTTATTATTTTCATACTAGAAATATTTGCATGCATTTTTGTTTAAAAGACTTCAGTAATATAGATTTAACAATAACAGCCCTGGCTGGTGTAGCTCAGTGGATTGAGCGCGGGCTGCGAACCAAAGGGTTGCCAGTTCAATTCCCAGTCAGGGCACATGCCTGTGTTGGATGCCAGGTCCCCAGTGGGGGCCACATGCGAGGCAACCACACATTGATGTTTCTCTCCCTCTCTTTCTCCCTCCCTTGCCTTCTGTCTAAAAATAAATAAATAAAATCTTTAAAAAATAGATAAATAAAAAGGAATTAACAATAACAAAATATGTGTCCCATTCACCTCTTTTATCGTGATTCCTTCTTTGCTCATTACAAATAACTACTAACAAAAGATTAAGTACGTTCTTCTAGCCCTTATTCTTATACATTCACCTGTCCTTTGTCCTTTTACTTGTTACATTATTGTAAGTACATTGCATTATTCTAAATCTTTCTTTTTTCTTAGTTGTCTTGAGATCTCTTTTTTAAAAAAAATTTTTTTAAAGATTTTATTTATTTAGCTTCAGAGAGAGGAGAAGGGAGAGAGAAAGAGCAATGTATGGTTGCCTCTCACTTGGCCCTCACTGGGGACCTGGCCCGCAACCCAGGTATGTGCCCTGACTGGGAATCGAACCGGGACCCTCTGGTTCCCAGCCCGCGCTCAATCCACTGAGCTACACCAGCCGGGCTCCTGTCTTGAGATCTCTTCATGTCAATATTCGCAGGTACACCTTCTCATTGTCCACTGTTGCATATAATTTCATTGAATAGATGTGCTATAACTTACGTAACTGCTCCCTTAAAAAGCAAATTTTATTTTTTCTATTCCAAACAATGCTATAAAGATCATTCTTGTACATTTATCTTTATGAGGATATCATTCACCTGTTAACATTCATAATCATAGAAACCAAGAATATAGATTATGATGAGAACATGATTAAGCATGTTTTTAACTTTCATTTTATAAAAAAAAGGTACTTAAAGGATGAAGTATTTATATATTTTAGCACTCATTAAAAAGAATAAATATTAATTATTAAATGTTATTAAGTTATCTGTCTTTTAAAATAAGCTTTGTATCCAACACTTAATGTAAATAATGTTATATAATATATTGCATGGAATGTGGATTTAGATCATTTTTTAAGCTAATAGAACACCAGATATCACTAAAGTTTGATATCTGTGTATATATTTTGTTTTAGTGGTGTTTAAGCCTATATTCAGAATTAGGCTGAAAAGTAAACTTTATGTTTTGAGCCGAAGAGTGAGGATCAAACTGATATTTATGGATATCCTATTATTTGGCAAATACACAAAATCTTAATTCTAATCCTTATATCAACTTTCTGATGTTTTTTATTTTGCGTCATACTTGCTCCTATAGTTCACAATTAAATATTCTTTAAGGTCAAGACTTCCTGTTACATTAAAAGACATTTTTTATTGTTTTTATTGCACTTTCTCTGTTACATTTATCTCCCTTATGGCCCTCCCCCAACAATCATCATGCTGTTGTCCATCCCATGAACCCTTTTTCCTCCTTGATGGATCTCCCTGCCCCCTAACCCCCACCTCCATAGCTGTCATCCTGCTCTCTGTCTATGAGTCTGTTTCCATTTTGCTCGTTAGTTCATTTTGTTCATTAGATTCCACACATGAGTGAAATCATATGGTATTTGTCTTTCTCTGACTGGCTTATTTCACTTGGCATAATGTTATCCAGGTCCATCTATGCTGTTGCAAAGGGTAAAATCTGATAAGAGGTTCATATTCAAAATCTATAAAGAACTTATAAAACTCAACACCAAATTAACAAACAATCCAATTAAAAAATGAATAGACACTTCTCTAAAGAGGACATACAGATGGTGAGTAGACATATGAAAAGATACTCAACATCACTAATAATCAGAGAAATGAAAATTAAAACCACAATGAGCCCTGGCTGTTGTGGCTTAGTGGATTGAGTGCTGGCCTGTGAACCAAATGGTCGCTGGCTCAATTCCCAAATCAGGACACATGCCTGGGTTGTGGGCCAGGTTCCCAGTAGGGGGTGTGCAAGAGGCAACCACACATTGATGTTTCTCTTCCTCTTTTTCTCCTTCCCTTCCCCTCTCTATAAATACATAAAATCTTAAAAAACAAAACAAAATGAGGTATCACCTCACACTGGTCAGACTGGCTATTATTAATAAATCTACAAACAACTAGTGCTGGAGAGGATGTGGAGAAAAGGGAACCCTAGTGCACTGTTGGTGGGAATGCAGACTGGTGCAGCCACTGTGGAAAGTGGCATGGTGATACCTCAAAAAATTAAAAATGGAACGCCTTTGGACCCAGCAATTCTACTTCTGGGAATATATCCAAAGGAACCCAAAACCCTCATTCAAAAGAACATAAGCATCCCTATATTTACAATCACCAAGATATGGAAGCAGATTGATTATGCATCAGTAGATAAGTGGATAAAACAATTATGGGACATTTACACAGTAGAATACAACTAGGTCATAAAAAATAGAAGAACATATTTTTATATCGGCTAAAATTGTAAATCTCTTTCCAACTTGGTATCAATCTGGATATTAGAGAGTTTTTTTAAGCCAGTTAATACTCTTATAAGCAATCCTGAAAGTGATGTGGAACAGCGAGAATGTCTTGCTGAAATCAAGATATACTTTGCACATAGAATTCTCCAAGTTACCTGTCTAAAACTAGTGACAGCAGGAAGCAAAACAAGCCCGTTCATATCACTCACTATAACTGGGCATGTGATAGTTCCTTTTTCTTGTTTTAAAGACTCAAATCCATTTTCTGATTTCACCCTGGGCTGTCACTGGGATAGAGTGTATGAAATCTGCTTCTGCCAATGCCTTTAAATATTGAGAAGGAATTTGGCATCTTCCGTCATCAGACAGTTTCCCATTCCTGTGACATTTCAGAGTGGAGATAAGGTTTTGCAATCAAATTACAAAATAAAGAACTTCGAGGGTAGGGTCTTTTTCTGCCCGCCTCCCCCCACCCCCCGCCAGGTATGAACATATGCTTAAAACAATGGCGGGCAGGCACTCAATTAACATTTACTGAGTGAATGACTGAATTGTTACACTGAACAGGAATTTAACTTCTGCCTAAAATTGTGAATTTAAAATATTCAAGTGCCATCTTACCATCATGTACAATATTATTTTCTTTTCTGTTCTGAATTTAAATTTACTGTTAACACTATTTTACTATTTCTAGTTTGAAGATTTTTCTTTTGTAGAAAAGACTTGATACAGGTATTAGGACAGAAGGAAATCATGTGAGGGAGCTTTGAGGATTACAACCCTGTTTGCTGTCTCAGGTGCTCCTCTTGGGAGAGATTTCTCAGTTCCAGAGCTGCACGTGACCGCTTTTTTGAAGTAGGCTGTTATCCCCACTGAGTTCAGTGTCAGAGACCAGGCCAGAGCCATTTATTTTGCAGACTGTCAGAAAAGTGCAAAGTTAAACTTCCACTGCTGACTCTTGCCTTACCTTTCAACTAGAGGGCTGTGGCGCAGGCACACCTCTCCCAGGTAAGGTGATCCTAGGGGGAAATGTGCAGGGGTCCTTCAGGGCCTCTGCCTTCCTGTGGTGTCCCACAGAGATACTTTGTCACTGCAGGTTTCCAGTCCCCTAAAAATACCTTCAGAACCACACAGAAGAACTGGAAGTCATTCAATCCAAAAGACTTCATAAATTCTTAAAGTTGTAAAAGATTTTAACAATCAGGAAACTAGGACTAGACAGACATGTTACCTATCTAATTATAACAGTGATTAATTAAGCCTATTACTCTTCTAGGCTTAAGATATGTCATAAGTATAGAAGAAAAGTTAAAGTAGGTGTGCTCATAACTTTTTTCACAAATGCATGAAATGCACAATCACATAACAATTTATTATGTTTTTGTTTATACATCTTCTGAAGGAAAGCCTTTTTAATCCATGCCTATGAGGTGAGTATGGAAGAATTGGAAAGACGACCGCTAGTCTGTATCGCTTTACATTAGAAACGCAGATGCAGCAAGCAGTGTGGGTGGGGGAGGAGGGAAACTCCGCTCGGGCTGGGTCTGGAGGAGTTCCCGGGCGTAGTTACTGCTGCGGTCCAGCTAAAGGGGGACTTCGGGGAGATAAGTCAGTTATGAATGGAATTTCTGTCTAGTACATTCCATGTCTCTCTGTAGAAATGTTCAAAATGGTTTTACACTCTCTTTTAAACACTGGCTAATATTAAGGTTTATATTGTTTTCTTAATCTAAAACAGATAAAGGATACTTTGCCTAGACTGGATAAAGGTGGGGACTATATTCTAACTTATAGAAAAAAGAAAAAAAAATAAACAACTAAGACTTATACTTCCAGCCAAATAAAACAACAGAGTAAAAATGTATATTTCCACTACAGTGAACCAAAAATAAAGAAAAATATACAAAACAATGGGTTTCAAGACATTGGACCGCAAAGAACAATGATCTCCAACAGACTGGAAACCAGGAAGGTGAAGCCCACAATCACCTCAGCTTCCTGCTTCAGAGAGCTTTCAGGTTGTGGTTGAGGGGGGACACCAGGCAGAGCCTGGCAGACTCCTTGAGTTCAAGAGATCAAGCTGAGAGTCGGGAGACCAAAGTACCAGGGTTTGTAGATAAGAAAATGCAGCACAGTGAGAGAACTCTGAAGATCTAAAGAAGGTTCTTCAATTCTGAATAATTGATAAACACATCTGAGTCAGGAAAGTACCCAATGCCAGGAAAAGAAACACTCCAGGAGATTAGAGACATCAGTACCTGGTGTTCATGCACCCTGGAAATAGTTAGAACTGCAATATGTTCTATAGAAGTCTCATGGTAACCACAAATAAAAACTTAATAGTAGAGATACCACAGATAAAGACTTTAAGACTTATTATAAAGTTACAGTAATTAATATGTCATACTGGCACAGAGATGAACAAATAGATCAGTGGGACTGACTAAAAACTTTAGATATAGACCCATGGAGATGAATGTTTGATTTTTAACAATGGTTCAAAAGACTTAGTGGAGAAAAGAAAACCTTTTACATAAATGTATTAAAATAATACATTTATCCATGTGCAAAAATTCAAGACATAATTTTTACCACATAAAATTAATTCAACATGTATAACAGTGCTAAAAATAAAACCTTAACTGTAAAACTTCTGGAGAAAAACAAAAGAGAAAATTTTGTGACCTTGGGCAAAACAATAATTTCTTAGATTCGATACCAAGAAATAACATATAAAAAAGAAGTTGATAAACTGGACTTCAAAATTCAAAAGTTCTCTTCAAAAGACACTGTTAAGAGAGAATGATATGAAAAGCTACAGACTAGGAGAAAATATTTGCAAACTAACTCTCTGATAAAGGACTTTTATCCAGAATATAGAGAACTCCTTCATAAGTCAACAATAAGAATAATTAATAAATAAAATGGGTCAAAAACCTAAACACATACTTCACCAAAAAAGGCCTATGGGGTGGTGAATAAGCCCCAAAAGACACTCAACATCATTAGTCCCAGGAGAAAACCCACATGACCTACCCATACTCCTCCACTCACATTAGAATGTCTACATGAAAGTGTCCGGGCCCACTAGGCTCTGGTGTGGCTGAGCAACACCTCGGACTCTCATATTTTCCTTTGGGAATGTGAAATGGTGCAGCCACTTTGGAAAACAGTTTGTCGCTTCCTTAAAAAGTTGAACATATTCAGACCATATGACCCAGCCATTCCACTCCTGCATATCTACCCAAGAGAAATGAATAAATACATTCATACAAATTTGGTATACCATTATTCAGAGCAACTTTATTTGTAATAATGTGAAAACAACTCAAATATCTTTGAACAGGTGAGTGAATAAATAATTTATGGTATATCTGTACCAGACTGAAAGGAATAAACTGTTGATATACCCAATGATACATATAAAACTGCAAATGATTATTCTAAGTGATAGAATCTAGACAAAAAAAAGGTTACATCCTACAGGTTTCCATTTTTATGAATTCTAGAAAATTCAAATTGACCTATGGTGACAGATGGCAGATTAGTGGTTGACTGGGTAGACGTGGTTTGGGAGGGATTGCAAAAGTATGCCTGGAAACTCTTTCGAGTGACACAATGTTCATTATTTTGATTGTGGTGATGTTTTCATAGATGTGCATGTCTGCCAAATTCTTCAAAGTTTATACTTTAAATACGTGCAACTTGTGGTATGTGAATTATATGCTAATATAGCTATTTTTAAAGAAAATTTAGAAAATCTTGAAAACCTTTTATTAAAGTTAAAAGAAGAAGGAAGAGAAAGAAGAGGAAGAAGAAGAGGAACACAATAAGGATGAGAAGACCTAGAAAAAATGCTCCTAATGCAATAAAATAAATGACAGAATGTCTGGCATTGTGTTTTCCAATTCCCAGGTGCTCTCTGCTTACCCTCTACACAGAAGTATCTGATCCCTTACTCCTGTGCTGGTAGCGGGTCCTGCCAGCTACTGAATTGCAGTAGCCCGGTCTTTTTCTGGACCAAGGTAAAATTACATTTGCTTCTAGAATTTGTACACATCAGTCTAGCATTGTTATATATAAAATGTTTTTCATTGTTCTTACTAATGAAGGCCACAATAGAGTAGCAAATTACAATTAATACACCTTACACATTATGCTTTTCTTTAAATAACTCAAAAATACAATTTTCAAAAATAAGTGACCTAGAAGAATGTTGTTATGAGAGTAGCTATTACGAAATAAGGAAAACAGTATATAAAATTTAGACATTGAAGTAAGAATGAATGAAACATCATCAACAGACAAAAACAAAAGTTTGTACAAAATTTCATTCATTCTTTGGCTGCTATAAAATGTTATCAACATATTATAGTCAGCAGTGGGAGGTGTTAGCCTGTGTCCATTTCGTAGTAACATCCACTTTAATTCCCGGATTGTGTTTTGTTTCTATAGCAAGCTCATAGCATTGTCTAAATAAATTATTCTTAAAATTACAAGTTGAGAAAAATAAAAAATGGTGATGTGAATTTACAATAATATATGTAGATATATGCTGAATCCTGTGCATTTCACAGATCACTTGGCAATCATCTGATTGTTAAAGTTTCTTCAGAAAAAATGCAGATGGCCAAATTTTATCAATTTATCTTTTCATACTGCAGTTTGTAAATATTTTTTACATCTCGCAATAATACTATATACACCAAAAGTTAAGACAGGAGCTCTTCTCATTTAAACTGATAATCCTTATGTTTCCTAATGTTCATTTTACTTTTGGGAGAACTTACAGATGATCAAGTATTTGGTGGAGCATGGAAACTACTTTTAACATATACATTTTATTGTTTTTAAATAATTTTTAACTTTTTTTTTTTAGATTTTATTTATTTATTTTTAGAGAGAGGGGAAGAAAGGGAGAAAGGGAGAGAGAGAAACATCAATGTGCAAGAGAGACATCAATAGGTCATCTCTCACATGCCCCAAACCAGGGACCCAGACTGCAACCCAGGCACGTGCCTTACTGGAATTTTGTTGTTAAGAATAAAATTTAGCCCTGGCAGGTGTGGCTCAGTGGATTGAGTGCCTCCCTTCTGTTTGCAGGCTGGCACTCAATCCACTGAGCCACACCAGCCAGGGCTACATTTTATTCTTAACAACAAAATTCTAAGTTACAACAAAGCGTTGATTTGATATCGAATGCTAATTTTCTTGTTAATTGGGATAAGATAGCATGCATTTATCAGTATGGCTTCAAAGTGGAGTAGACAGGAGTGAGGATGAGCCTATGAGGTACTTTGGAGAAAAAGTTTTGGAACACCGAAGAGAGAGGGGTAGACTGCAGGCTCAGAGGTGCTCACAGCTCCATTTCCAATCCACATGTTCTTCTGCAATGACACCTTGGTCTTTCCAGTGAAAAAGTGGAGTCTATTTCTCCACTTCATAAAAATGGTTGCAAAAAAAGTACTGTGCTTCCAGGCATTGATCTTATCCAGCCTGGGAGCTTCTGCTTCCTTCCTCCTGGAAGCCATATGCTATGTAATCAGTGGAGCTACCTAAGACCACCAGGTTGTAAAATGCCCAAGTCACGTGGCGAGTCCCTAAAGGATGAAAACCGTACGGAGAGAGAGAAAGGGGACAGGAACATTGAGACACCGGACGTGTGAGTGGAAAAGCCATCTTGGAAATGCTTGTAGCCCCGCTGCCCTGGATGACATCACAGGGACCGGAAACAAACCTCTCAACCAAGTGTTTCCCCAGTTCCTGACACACCAAGTTGTGAGTAAAACGAAATGGTTGTTGTAAGTCACTAAGCTTTAAAGACTTGTTGTTTTTTTTTTTTTTTTTCCCAGCAAGAAGTAACAAAAACAGGAATTATATCTTGAAACAAGGTCTTGCTGTAACAAAAACCTGAAACAAATAGCATTTGCCTTGCAACCAGAAGTCAGGCAGACACTAAAAGAGCCTTTAGCAGACTATTAGTGAAGAATGGGGACATTGTTACTGGAGCTGGAGAAAAGACACCCTCTGTTCTATTGTGACAGAAAGTCTGGCAACACTGTCACCATTGATAACACAGAAAATAAAATACATCTACCTGGTTTGTTTTGCTAAGGAGATTTCCAGGCGGGATGGTGAAAGTTACAACATTTTTTAGCGGCATGGTAAAGAGAGAGAGAGACGAAGTTCAACTGGAATTATAGAGAGTCTGACACAGCCTTTCCAGTCAGGGAAAAGTTTTTCAAAGTAAAAAATGGCTTCAAGGTAAAGGTAAAGTCAAAGGTACAGTGCTAAGATCCTTTGGCTGAGAACTCAGAAAGGTTTAAGGGTATGTTCAAAGGCTCTAACAAATAAACAATGAAGCTTCTAAGAATCTTGAGGATATATGCGTTTTAGACACTGGGCTAGACAAAAGGATTTTTATGGATCCTAAAGGTGTTGTCCTACAGCACCTCGACTCTCAGGGTAGAAGAACCCGTGTCTAAGAGATTGACAGATCTGGCTTTTGTCTAATAGAGGAAACCCCAGAGTGATTTATAAGAAGCTCATGAAGTTTGTAAGAGAATTTTACTTGTTAGCTTGGATTGAAAAAGACGGAGACAGGTCAAAATGGGGGGGAAAAAAAGGCCTCTGGGATCCCAATTGCCTGGGGCTGGAAGCAGGCTGAGAAAGCTACACAATTGCAAATACAGACCAAAGACGGAAGTCTGAACAGCAGAGATCACTCCCAGGAAGCAGCATCAAACCTGTTTCCAGGAAAAGGCAACATGAGCCTGGCAAGATTTAATGCTTTCCACCAGCGATCGCTACATCCATTCCATTTCATCCTCCCTCACTTTTGGCACCGGACCATTTATTACATTTGTTTTATTCTTCCTTCAACATTGGGTGTGCGGGAGGCTGATAGCTTGACTCCTTAGTAACAGGTCTCAGATTGAGAGCAATGACACAGGAGCAACCTCTGCCACACCTGAACCTGATTTAGATGGTGAGCTCCTGGACTTTGAGCTAATGCTACACTGGAATGAGAACGTGCAGGTCTTGAGATGGGAACCAGTGTGTTTTGCACATGGGGGAGATGTGAATTGTAATGGCCTGAAGCAGACTGGTGGAGAGACTTGCTCCCTGAACGATCAGTTGCTGCTTCTCAAATCAAGAGGTGGAGTCTAACGCCCTTCTCTTTGAGTGTGATGGACTAGTCCCAGCGACTTAATTAACTGACAGACTATAGTGGAAATGACATTCTGGGGCTCCTGAAGCTAAATCATAAGAAGCCTTTATTCTACTTGAGCTTGGAACCCTCCCCGGTGGAATCACATCCAACAGAGACAAACCTCCCACCCAAGTTCTCCCCAAGATCCCAACGTACAAACTTGTGAGCAAAGTAAAATGGGTGTTATAATGCATTAACTAACACATACATTATCATGCAACTAGCACATATATTATACTTTATAATGTAAAATTGTTGTTACAATCTCTCTCAAAACCTAGGAGCCATGCAGTCGAAAGTCCAAAGCCTCATCCAAAATCCAAATGTATGTCTTTCAGTCAGCAGCCCTAGAGGAGTTCTCAGCCAGTGGCCAGCCGGGGCTGCCAGGCATGAGGACCCATCTTGGATATCCAGCCCAGCTGCCTCTCAGTGACTGCCGGCTTCAGTCACTATCTGCCTGCAAGACGAAAGACTCTGAGCAAGAGATAATAAATTGTTCATTTAAGCCCCTAAGGTTTGGGATAGTTTGCTACACAACAGTAGATAGTCTCTACAAAAAGGTTTTGTTTTGTCAGAAGAAAGGAATTGTTACTTCAGAGATGTGGCAGTTTCACATCTCAAATTATAACAGACCCTGGATATCGCCCTACATTCTTCCACTCCCTTTGCTAAACATCATTGACTAAGGAGCCAAATGCTTTGCAGTATGGAAGATAATACTTTCTCCAGTTGCAAAAAAGAAAAGAAACAAAAAATTGTGAATTAGCCCCATGACTTGTGGTCTGAGTTGTGCAAATGTTGGCATATTCAATACTCCTAAAGATAACTATGATATATTTTATGGAGACCTGCCTTGATTTCTATTTTAAAATAAGGTATGTATGGAAAGCACATGGAGAGATATTTTCAGTATAAGTTGTTGAAATGACAAATATTTTAATGCACACATTTTGAAAGAAACACTTCCCATTATCTCTTTTTGAAATAGGACGGATAAAATGCTTAGGATGAATGTGTCCCTGTGGATATTTCCAGCACACAAAAACTCACCCAAGATGGTTGCAATTCTTTAAGAATGAAAGCAAACCAGCCCTAGGTGAAGCATTTATTTGTGGTCTTCAGACTTCTTAGCAACCCTCTTGTTCCTAAAACTCCTGCTATATTGGTAGCCCAACTACACTGCTCTTCCTGCAGGCCGCTGAATGGTGAGGGACCTACTTCTTCGCATCCCTAGTGATATGCTATGCTCAAAATAGTTGCTCAGGTGGCTGCTGAATGAGAGCCTACCTTCAAAGTACAGAGAATGGGCAGCCACACGCATTTCATTTTCTCATTGGGCAAGGGTCCTTTAGTTGTGTTATACCTGTTAGTCTCTGTTCCCAGAGATGCACTTCACATTAGCAAGCATCAGTATTTTCAAAAAAATCCATAGTGTTAATGACATATTTTCACCTAAAAAACACAAATGAAGGTTAGGGAAGAAGAAGTCATAGGAAGGTGGTTTTTCAAGGGAAAGATTGCTTTGGTCACTGACACCTGGGAGCCACTGTAAGGTGAAGTTCATGAGAGCAGAGGTCACGTGTTCTAAGAAACAGGCAGGAGTCAGAGATTAGAGAAAGCAGGAAGCCAGAGGCTGGAGACTTAGCCAGGGCCAGAGGAGGCAGAAAGAATGACAGGGAACCAGCTCTAGGTGGACAAGAAAGAACTGGCAGGAAACTAGCCAGGTAGCTTGTGAAAGCCACACCAACAGAGAAGAACCTCAGGTGGCTCTGCAGGAGCTTCCGGGCAAGTGTAGAAATAGTCTGACATGTAGGTAATGTCAATCAACTAGCCGCTGCAAATAGAAAACTTGTCTTTTAGCCCATCTATTCATAAAAAAATAAGTACTTAAAAATTGCTTAAATTACTTTACTGCCAGAGTGCTGGGGATCTGACATATCTAGACAGACCCAGTTTTGTTTTGTTTTGTTTTGTTTTGTTTCATAGACATTACATTCCAGGGCAGACGTACTGAGCTGACCAGCCATACAAGAGTTACACAGATCCTTGAAGTTGGGCAAAAAGAGTTCTTCTGGGGCACTGACTTATTTCCCCTCTGTTCAGGGGTCCATTTCACTTGCCTTTGTCCTGTCTAGAGTTGACCACCCAGTAGTTTCCACATGGATGGGATTAGAATCCTCTCACCCACTGTGACGGGAGCAAGTAGAGGAGTGGAAACCAACCCCGTGACAGCTTCTCCATGGCGGCTGGCACTGCGCAGCACTGGGAGCCACACACATCTCGGTGCAAACGGGGGCTCAGCACCTGGAAGGGAGGGGCTGCTGCTCCGGGTTCTGCCACCAAAGAATGCTGAGTGGATTATAGGTGGCAGCTCTTTTTACAGTGTCAAAGCAGAACTTTCTCTAGATATTTCTGCATGTGCAACAGGAACATGACGATTACAAGTAATTTGTCAAGAAAAAGGAGAGCAGAGCTCGTTGTCCTCTGTGCAAGGTCAATTACATCCCTCCCGGATTCAGAAGCTCATTCTGTGGACCTTCCACTCTCTCTAACTGCTTTTAGGCTCTATACTCTTGTTTCAACCCACCCAGCCACTACGGATGCTCTCAGCACGTTGCCATGCAGGCAGAGGCTGCTTCTAAACGATTGCCTTGTTTAAAAACCAGCAACAACAACAACAATGAAAGAAAAACGTATAAGCAACTAGCATTGACTGACATTTTTCATAAGCTCGGTGTACAATGACAGCCTTGCCTCCTTCATGTGCATTGTTTGGTAGCTTCCTCTCATTGTAACCTGAATACTAATGAGAAACCTGTTCTCAGTATCACTGCAGTAGAATTTTTGAAATATAAATAGGGAGTAGGAAGAGTAGCTACCCATAGCAAGCAAGATCTAAACTAATGAGGTAGAAAAAAATTACAAAACAAAGAAAAATAAATGCACGCATCCTCATATCCTATATATGGACCAAACGTGACACCCTTCTTTCAATTTTTTAAATCATAGTTTCACAAGCCTTGTAAGTACTCATTCAGAGAAAAAAATTGGTGATTAGAATTTAAAATTTAGAGTCAAACCTTGATTTGACTCAGTCCTGCCACATGCCAGCTGTGTGATTTTGAGTAAGATCTTTAATCTACTATTTATATCTCAATTTTACCATCTATAAAATGGATGAAATAACCTTACTACTCTTCAGGTAAAAAATTACAAAAATAACACAGAAGCCTCTGACATATAAGAAGCCCTTAAAAATGCCAGTGAAAGTGCCAGGTGAGGAGATCCCTGTGCTGGTCCTCTCCAGACTGGGTGCCTTTGCCCCGATACCAGCACCCGGCAGTGTGGCAGGCAAAGCCCTGCAAAGAATCCTGCCTCCAGAAGGCCTGCAAGCCTGTTTGTTCTCTTATGCTTCTCCTCATTACATGTCATAGATCATCCCCATTTTCTGCATGGACACCAGGAGGAAATAGAATTTCCAGGAGTGTGTGCATCCTAATAAACAAAACAAAGGTAAAGAAATGGGCTCTGCTAATATTAAAAGGCAGTCCGAACTGACAGCTCCCCCACTAGCGTGGGGCAGCCACTTGTGATGGAAGTTCTAGGAGTAATTTGAGAAATGGGTAGATTTGCCATGGGGCATTCTCACTGTTCTGTTTGCTTTTAGCAATCTGTATTGTCTGCAGTTTACCTGTGGACAAGTGTAGGAAGTTTTGACTTCACCCAAATCAAACACTCACATAATATGGGGCTTAAAAAGATTTCTGCCAAATCAGTCTGACTGTTGATCAAACTTATCATGTCAACACAAGAGAACAAAAAGAATGACAAGGACGAGACCTCTAATGTGAATCCCCTGAAGGCTACCCACATTGACATTGTGGTGACTTCTTCTGTGAGGGTGGCAGGCATGGCGTGCCCCTTCTCCGATGTCCCTTTGAGACAGAGCTTGCTGTGTGCCTGCCAGGAGCAGTGGCTGTCGGTCTCTGGGCATCTGAGCTGCCAAGTGCTCCTCTGCTCTCCCCTGGCGGCCCCCAGCGATGGCCCAGGCCTGCGGGAGCAGAGGGCCTCGCCATTTCTGCTCAATGCAGAACTCTTCTGAGGGTGTTCTCTGCTCTGGAGCTTCCTTCTGAGGTGCTGGAGACGTTCGCAGATCAGCAAGTCAGTTGGAGATGCTCCCAGCTCAATCTTGGGTCTCCCTGCCTCTCCCCACCTCTGCCTTCCCTTTACAGGTGTCAGCTTTGTGTCTCATTGTGGTCTGAAGGCTTCTTTGTTGTCTTGCTTTATTCTTCTGACTGTCACAAGTGTTACCCCCAATAAAACTCGTGAACTCCGAGCTCCATCTCAGCCTGTGTTTTCCAGAGAACCCAAATGATTGAGAACTGAAACTTCAGACCTGGAAACAGAGTTTCCACAGAAACTGAATTAAAAGAGTATTTTTTCTCTTTTCTATTGTTTATTTAGTTGTCTACTTTTTGTTTCCTTGTATTTTTAACAATTGATATTTCACTTAACATTTTCTGCATATTTCTTTATTGCTTATATTGAACTCGTTTTTGCACTGTTGTTCATATAGCCTCTTGGCAGACTTCCTATTAAAACACATATATGTACATGCAATTTTAATTTATAGAACACTGCATTTTATGTCTTTCTTAACTCACCACCAAACTAATATTTCAAAAGGTAAATAATTTTTAAACTATTTGGTCAAATATTTATTATGTTTTTACTCTCTACCAGGCACAGCTAAAATATTGAGGTGTCCACACTACCTGGCAACCGGCGTTTCTCACGTCTGTGGTACTTCTCTGGAGGAAAGGGATGGCGACAAGCAAACCACCTGCCCACTTGGAACGCTGCTCCAACCTTCCCAAGACGATGCTGGTCTCACTTTATTCTGATCTCTGTTCCAACGTCACCTTACATTAGGGTGTCTGTGGAAATTTCAACTCAAATAGCTCTTCTCCCTTTGTCTTGCTGACTGTTTCTTCCTTGCCTTTATTGCATTAGGTACTGCATTTATTTGCTCATTGCTTTATGTGTTGCCTGCTTGAAGGTAAGCTTCATGTGTCCACGGACTTTGTCCACATCCCCAGCTACTAGAACACGGGGTGATGTTCACCTGGACCGGACCTATTCTCTGGTCAATTATGAGGTCAAAACAATGGTAATTTGACTACAAGTGTTTCCCCCTAAAATTAAATAGAGAAAGAATTATTTGAAATGTAAAATTATATTCATTATTGTTGTGATAAACTTCTTCCTAGAGCATTTTGGTCCTTGAGAAATTAGATAATAGTAGTATGAAGTTATGACAAAAGGAAACATTTAATGTATTTAATCTTCAGGTAATTCCTTAAACTGTCCACATTTGTGTACCAAAAGATTGTATGTATTAAAAGATTTTTTTTCTGTTAGGATATACATTTAAACACATTTGATAGCCACTGCTCTAGACATGAGTTTTAAATTGTTGAACATGATAGAACATGTTACGGGCTGAATTGTGCCCCCACTCCAAATTCCTACACTGAATTCTTAGCCCTAGTACCTCTGAATGTGACAGTATTTGGAGAGGACTCAAGGTCTTTAAAGATGGGATTAAGTTAAAATAAGGTCATCAGTGTAGGCCCAATTCAACATGACTGATGGCCTTTTAAGAAGAAGAAATTTGGACACGAGGAGACACACAGAGGAAGACCACGTGGAGACATGGGGAGGAGACGGCCATCTACGAAGCAAGGGGAGGGGTCTCAGAGGGAGCCAGCCTGTCAACACCCTGATCTTGGACTTCTAGCCTGCATGACAGTGAGGAATCAGTTTCCTGCCTAAGCCACCTAATCAGTGATGCTTTGTTATGACAGCCCTAGAAAAGTAATACAGATGATACCGATTTCTGTAAAATTCTACATAGATTTGTTCTTAGTCTTCCCATAAATTTGGTGACTTTTTATATATAAGTATACTTGTTACAGATATTTAAATTCTAATATTTTAAAATTATTGAACAACAAAAATGATACATTTATTTATTTATTCTTACATCTAGAAATCTCCAGCCCTGGCTGGTGTAGCTCAGTGGATTGAGCACAGCGGGCTGAGAACTGGAGAGTCCCGGTTTGATTCCCAGTCAGGGCACATGTCTGGGTTGCAGGCCAGGTCCCCAGTGAGGGCCATGTGAGAGGCAACCATACATTGCTGTTTCTTTCCCTCTCTTTCTCCCTCCCTTCCCCTCTCTCTAAAAATAAATAAAATCTTAAAAAAAAAAGAAATCTTCAGAAATAAATGAGTCATCATTAGTTTGAGACCACTATGTATGCATAGATAAACATAGGTCTAGATATAGATGTATATATATATATATATTTAAATACTTGTATTAAATTCTTACAAGTTTTATAACTATAAAGTATATTCTTAGTAATTTTTGTAAATGGAAAAATTTAATGCTGCAATGAAACAGTTTGGAAAAAAAAGTAAATATTCTTCCCCAAATTATGGTATTTGTTTTGTGTATGCTATCGAAATCCATCTGCTTCTACTGGAATTGAGACGAAATAGGTTGCTAGGGACAGATTACTCAGAAAAGCCAACCTTTCCCAGTCTGCCTGGTGGTACACTGGGCTCAGGACTATGAATGTGTTATCAAAAATGATCAAAAATGGCTCAGCCTCAGCTATGACCCAACATCGAACATCTTGTAGATGCTGTTAAAAATAGTAACTTTGCCAAATGAAACTGATACCCAAAGACAAAGAAAAATACTGGATTTTTTTTCTACCTTCTGTAACAAACCAGCTACAAAATCTGTAACACAATAGAGCTCTAGAACTGATGGATTCTAGCCAGGATTTTATATATATATATGTATGTGGCTAGAAATTCTCCAACTAAATTATTTGCAAATTCTTGGGTAAAAAGCAATTTACTACAGACGTTGAGATGAGCCAAGTCAGCACTAATACTAAAGAAAAATAAACCAGCTGAGGAATGTTCTTTTATATCCACCAATATCCTTAGGACCCAGTCCAAGGTATTGGTTGACTTTTTGGCTCACAGATTAGAAAGTTATTTAATGGTGTGAATCAAAGAGTGGATTTTTATTCAGAAGGATAACATTATTAATAATTTTATTGCACGCCATACATCTCAATCACCACAGTGGACAAAAAGGCACAGATGTTTCATTAGATGTTAAGAAGGAATTTATTAAGTTAATTGCCATGTAAGTATTACATTTAGTAAAATGTCTAATAGTAAGTAAATCTTTCCAAAAGATTAAGATATAAACTTCACGAGGCAAGCTTAACATCAATATTCACTGTCTTCAATTTCTCTTC